>JASCZW010001972.1:0-125503 GCA_034211315.2 Aedes japonicus
AGAGAGATGTCGTCCGTGAGGCCAACTATCTTCACCCCGTTCGGAAACTCAGGCAGTAGTACTTCATCGTACATCGTGTTCCATAACACCGGACCCAGGATCGAACCTTGTGGGACGCCTGCGGTGATCTGGACACGTTTCTGACCTACCTTTGTGTTGTACACAAGCACGTGATTCTGGAAATAGCTTTCCAGAATCTTGTACAGGTATCCCAAAACGTGAATACGTTGAAGCGAATGAGGGATAGCCATTGAACGCTATTGAACGCATTTCGCACGTGAAGGGTAGCAGCCACCTCGCCTCTTGCGCTGGATTTCCACTTCGGCCGCTTTGGTAACGGACAGAATTGCATCCACCGTTGACTTCCGTTTACGAAAGCCGAACTGGGTTTAAGACAGTCCGTCTGACCCCTCCGTGTAGTTTGTTAATCTGTTAAGGATAACCCTTTCAAGCACTTTGCCCGCTGTATCCAATAGGCATATGAGGTCTATATGCCGATGGGTGCCCTGTTGGCTTCCCTGCCTTTGTTAGCAGTACTAGAGTCTGGATTTTCCAGGCGTTCGGGAAGACGCCCTCGTTCAGACATCTTTGCATCGCCGCCCTGAACATTCCGGGCGTCAGTCAAATAGCCGTCTTGATGACCAGGTTCGGTATACTGTCAGGTTCTGGCGGTTTGTTTACCTTCAACGATTTGCCTATCGCAATGATTTCCTCGATTGTAACGGTCGCTTCGTCCCCTTCGTCCGCGGTGCCATTGTCGTGGGGCGATTCTGCCATCATAAGGGGTCAGGGACTCTGGTCGTGACTTGGAAAGAGTCCCCTGATGATGACCTGTAGTAACTCTGGTGATTGCTCGATTGGAGCTGTCGTGACCTTGGTTTTAACCTTTACCAGCCGATAGGCGTCACCCGTTGGGTTTGCGTTGGCTTTTGAACACAGACCCTCAAAGCAGGCTCGTCTGCTGGCCTTTATCTCTTTCTTAAGTGAAGCTTTAGCGGTGGCCTGCACCGCGCGGCGCTCCGATCTTTCCAGGTCCGACCGCGCCTTTTGCATCCACCTGCGAGCTCGATGGCAAGATATCTGGAGGTCTGCGATCGTCTCTGTCCACCAGTAAACTGGCAACTTTCCATCCCTAATTTTAACATTTCTGGGCATGGTTGCGTCACACCTCGTTTAAAAGTGCTACGAGTTGATCCCCGCGAGAATCTTGGGTATCGCTCAATCTCTGTTCTCACTCTAGCGCCTCTTTAAATACGTCATTATCGACGTACGACGTCCTCCATCCACGGACGAACGGACTGGGTTCTCGTCCTTCTGCGCGATGCCTAGCTCCGTGGGTGATGCTATAGCGAACCGCCAGGTGGTTGAGCCTGGCCAGGGCCCCCAGCAGAAGCGGGCCCCTTGGGTTGGTCAGACGACTGCCCCATTCTAACACTTAGGCGGTAAAGTTGCCGCTACTACCAGCGGACTGCGGCCAGTTAGCTCCGTTGTCATTCGATCCACCATTCGCGAGAACTGGCCTACCGAACATCTCGGTGGCACATAGCAGCTGCAAATGAATACTTCGTACACTTTTGCAACTTCAAAGCCCTCGTATGATGTGGACACTACCTCCAGGACTGGGAACTTACCCGTCCCAGTTTCCGTTACCAACAGGGATACGGTATGGGTCGGATATTATTGCAATATCCATTTCCACCTGACACAGCAGTTGCTGGGCCGCCTCACAGTGGCTTAGGTTCAGTTGTGTTACACACACTGTATTTAGCTTTAGTTCTACCCTTGTAGGCCAGGCACTTGGGACCCCCGTGACGTGCTTGTCGTTTGGTTACCCAGAGCACGTCATGCATTTGGAGGGCTCCTTGCAGTCCGAGCCTTGTGGCCTTTTCCTCCGCACCTTCGAGAAACATCCCGAAGGCTCTTATCGGAGGCCTTTGCATTACCACGACATATGCCCGCTCTCGATGCACTGAAAGCAGGCCTTTGACGGCTGGTGCAAACTCATTGGGCAAACAGACCACTCCACTTTGAGTTTTTCGCTTTTAGGATAGAGTCTGTGGCTGCAACTGGCAGTCGAATTGTTGCCACTTGGGTCCTAAGTGGACCCTTTTGCAGCCGTATGGCTGTCGTGGCAATCTCTATCCCACATTGGGTCATGATAGCCGTGGAGATTTCGCCGGCATCCGTGATCTTATACAAGTGTTTGCATAGGAGAGTCACTAACGTGGCCAAGGCGTGGACCTCCACTCACAGCTCCTAGGGCCTGTTCGGCAGCTTCTTATATGCTGGGCCCTTCAGCTTGGTATCCTTCTTGAACTCGAGGATCATTACGACGGTGTGAGTGCGGTGGATACTCCGCACGTCGACGCCTAGATCCACGAGCTTAGCGTCTCCGGGCATCGTCTTGAGGGACCTCGGGTACTTAGACTCGTCAGTCTTAACGATGAGGGCCTCATCGCAGCTACGCTTTCGAGCTAGGTTTCTATGCTCTTTTTCTTTTTGAGATCTGTTTCCCTTTTTTCGGACCTTGGTCCGGGGTTTTCCCTAGCTCTGGAAGGGTCGTCGCTCGTGCCTCTCCGGTTATCCCATCCGTTGCTGGGACCGGCCTTGTCACTTGGGCCGCTCTTAGCCCTTGGGGTTTCACGCGCCATCGAGGTGATGCTATTGGCTCCTTTGTCACCATTGCCTCTTTTGTCACTCTTGGTGCCGGGGTCCCTCACTTCACGCTCCGCAGGATGTGCATTTGGACCCGCCAGTCCCAGCACCATGCTTGCGAAAATGTCTCTGAGCCAATGGGGCCGTCAGACACCAGTCGCCTCTTTGAGCCACCGGGTGCGGTTTCCCCGGCGACTGCCTTGCACGCTTCGACATCCCTGCCACCACGGTAGGTGGGGCGGGATCTCGCGCTTCCGTCTGCGTGTACTTGCAGACGGATTCCCTGGTCTTTTCGGTTGAAACTAGCCTTGCCATTTCCCTGGCACTTTGATCGGCTAAAAGTTAAGCCCTCTCAAGACATTCCGCCTGAACGAACCTACGAAGCTGCTGCAAGCTATGTTTAAGATCCTTGCTGATGTTGTTGCGAGACGACGTAAAGTCGATTATCGCATTCAGCTGTTCAGCGACTACCAACGCTTTTGGAAGCGTATCGTGCTTCCTCTCCATGGCCCGCGTGAGTTAAAGCCCATCTACGGCCTCTCCCGTTTTCCGAAGACCCCTGCATCCGAGGCTGTAGCGCTACCGCACGTATCGGATGCGCCGCTGGATCCTGCCGTCTTACCAGGTGGGGATCTCATTTGTCCCTTTTTGGTGAACGGGTTCGCCTGCTCCCTTTGCGTCGTTTCTCTCGGAGCTTGCTCCATTCTGTTGGGTCCCCCATTCAGCCGCTATCCATAACCACGGTTATCTATGCAAGCTTGGGACTTGCAAAGGCCATGCTAGGGTTAACGAGGGCCTTCGTGGGGCCAGATCGGCGTAGGTCAGGATAGGCATCTGAGCCTACTCCCGCCCGGCTAGCAAAGCCGGTCGGTGGTGATGGAATTAACTGAAGGCCTGCCAAGGTTTTAGTAGGACGGAGAAAGGATGGTCTGGTCATTCAAACTGTTCTGGCGTTTAGAACTTACAGCTGTAACAGCTGTTACAGCTGTAAGAGTAGTGTTTAGGCTAAACAAAGTTACAAAAAATATTCAAACATGTTCAATTAATATTCGTAAAGGTCAACAAACATTATTAAGCAATATGACATGTTTCAGGTCATCCAAACTATCCAAAAGAACCTACACTTGTAACAAAAGCTTTCTAGGCTATGCAAAGCTACACTTTGTATTGAAACATATTCATTAAATATCTTGGAAGAACAACAGACATTATGAGATAATTTTTGGATGTTATCCAAACTATTCTGGAATTTAAAACTTAAAATCTACAGCTTAAATTATAACTTTCCGGACCAAACCAAGTAACAATATGTACATGACCAAACTAAGTGAGTCTTCTGATAGGTAAACATATATAATGAGATATCTTGAGATGTCCTAGGTCACCAAAACTGTCTTTGAGCTCATAAGTTAGTATCTACAGTCGTAACATTAGTTTTATAACCTATGAAAGGTGACAATATACCTTCAAACACATTTAGTGAATCTTTTGTAAGGTCACCAGTCCTCACCAGATTAGCTTGGGATGTTCAAGTTCGTAGACGCTGATTTTGAGTTCGAAACTTAAGATTTACAGTAGTAACTGTAGCCTTGTGGGCTATACAAAGCTGCGATAGATATGCAAACATATTCAATTATTATTCTGAATCACCAAAAATCAAAGAATAATCTTGTTGTCCAAGTCATTCAAAACTTAAAGTCTTCAATTGTAACAGTAGGTTTAGGGGCTATGCAAATTTACGATAGTTTGTTTGGCATAGAATATCCCAAGATTATCTCATAATGTGTGTTGGGCTTCCAAGGCATTCATTTAATATGTTTGAATACATAGCATTACATTGTATAGCGGATAAAGCTACTCTTACAACTGTAGATCTTACATTCAGCACAGTTTGGATGGCCAAGCGCATCTCAAAAAATATATCCTAAATTTTTCAATTATTGATATGTTATTGAGCAGCACATTTACGTAGTACTACGTGATCATTTCGGACAACCCAATGAGGCTGTACTTTGTATTTTTTCCCAAAAGACTATGCATCAAACAAGTTCAAAGCATAATTTAGACGTACTTGAACTTCTAGTCCCAAATATAATTTTTTGTTTTATTCCCACAATTGTGCTTTGTAATGAACCATTAATATGCCAATCAGGACCACCATAAAGATCAACGGATGGAATCAAAAGTTATTTTTGCTCTATTCTCTAATTGTAGACCACGGTTCACGCTTGAAATGCTTTTTAAAAAGTGGATGAAATTGTCAATGCTTCACGATGATTGGCGACAAATGGATTATAATGGATGCTTTATACTCAAAGAGCTTATTACTGCTGCCACCAACTGTTGCAGTTTCGTCCACAGTACAATTCATCCCAGTGAGTCTCTTTCATTCCAAAATTGCCAGTTTCAACCATTTGTCGGTCTAGAAACCATTTCCATGACATTAGTGTGGCCTTTGGCCATCAACAGTTAAGCAACCCACAGAACTGTTTCAGTCTCCTTTCAACCATCGCGCGCAGCAACGCACCCGGGCATTCCTTTTCCCAGCATAGGTCACCCCAGCCCACACATGGCAATTCGCATATTGAGTGAGCATAATTCCCCTGAATTTCACGTTTCAAATGCCACAAAGATCGCCATAACCTCCTTTCCTCATAGGGTATTGTTCCTACCGAAATCATAACTTTCCATTCGCTTCTCACCACGCGCCTCCCGCGCTGATCAATGGCGATCATTTCATCGCTCGCGAACAAGAAGGGTGCCAACAGCCAATTGGAACCCCCTTTGTGCTCAAAATGGTAACACATTTTCATAATTGAGACACATTCTTGCTGGTGCGTAATATCCAGCAGCAATGCAACCTTTTCGTCAATCAACTGCCATTATATCACCACCCACCTCATGTATGAACCCACCACAAGGCGGTGGCGGCGATCAGCTGTGTAATCTATCCGTATCTCGCTTGGCTCACTGGGCCGAAGGAGAGACGTGAAAAGAAATGCCTTTCCACGGCCCAGTATGTAAACCAATCTCTGAGGGGTGCATTAATCGTGAAAAAAAAACGAACTCCAAAAAGAAACAATCCACGCCGGCTTCCCTCGCCATCGATCGTCGAGAAGCGTTGCGTTGTCATTGCTGTTGTTGGAATCAAGAGAGCCCGTTGTGCGAATTGTTTTTTTTCCTCGCCTTGTGTTCAGGTCTTTTGTTAAATCCTACTACCATGTGCAGCGCGTGAATTTTTTGCCGGTTCCTCGCTCGGTGGTCATTATCTCCGTACGCGCTATGTCCGCCGTTAGACTGGTCTGACGGTTTCAAATCTTGGACAATGCAGCCCGATTGGGACATATTTACCGTTTGTCCAATCAACACTTTGACAAATTGTTTTCTAGTAAATTGACTAAAATTGGCAAACCAGGCGATGAAACCCACTTTGGCCATATGGCTAATGGCCCATTAGGGCATTGTGGTAAATCAAACATTTTAATATTATATTTCAAGAAAACAAACTTGCATTCACCAAATTAAAAATGTCCAAATATGGCCAAATGCAGTCCTCTCTCCTTTCCAATCAGTCTGATGCCGGATAGATCCGCTCGTTTATGCAGATGGCGACAACAAGTCTGAACGGACGGTATTCATCCAACGCAATGCATATGTGCACGTACACAGCCATGTTTCGTAATCTCCCCTCCCGCGCCAGATTATGAAAATGATTATGATCAGCACAACACAATCAAATTGGCGCAATATGGGGGGGAAAGATTTACGCCGACTCATTGGTGGACTGGCGGAGCAACGGCGGAGATGAGAGGGAAATTGATCCGTACGCATAGGTCAGTCGGTGATTAGGTTGAGTAATTTCCATCCGTCCATCGATCGCACCATCAAGTGTGATCCACTGCCGATGCCATGATTATGTGCTCCACATGTAGGATTTATCTTGCTCTTCCATTCAGTTCCACATGTTCGATTCAATGGAAGCGCTCACCATACTTCTACTATTGCCCGCTTAACTAGTTCAATTATATGTGAGGCTCAATTTCGTTAGCTTTTTGGAGCCGATAATTCACTACAAAGCCCGATTCAAAGTAAATTTGGACACATCCAAGTGATCATAACTCAAGAATTAAACAATATACCCGGTTGATCAAAACGTCATCATCAAAAGGGTATTAATTTAGCTTTTCAGCGATATACTACAAGTAATTACATTTAACCGTTTCGAACGAACTGTCGCACTTTACTTGTGATCGATGCCATCATGATCTGCACAGTCGCTGGTAACACTGTACCGGCGAACTTATTCCACTGTAACCGCATTTGTTGTGCCTTTGTCCCTTCTTTACCCCACCCTCAAAGTTTTTGCATGACAATTGCCCAATATTTTTCGATCGGTCTGAACTCAGGGCAATTCGGAGGATTAATCTCTTTGGCGACGAAATTATCATTGTAGGCGTTATACCATTCTTGTTCCTCCTTAGAGAAGTGGATCCGGCCAAAACATAACGCTGGTCTTGTGTTGCCAAATGAAAACTAAAATTCGCTTTTTCAGACACTCTTTAATGTAAACCTTCGACGTCATTGTGTGAGATGTGATGAAAACCTTGGTTTTAAGACCACAACTGCAGGTTCCTTGCCAAAACATTAGTTTCCGAGCAAACTCATCAGCAAAAACAAATTTATACCTGGACCACGACCAGTAGCCAGGTAAAATTTTGACGTATGTTTCATCATACATTAAGTACAGCCATCAAATTTCGTCAAAACTCGTTTGTATAGTAATCGTACTCGCTTATTGGCCACTAAACTTTGTTTAAGAGAGCGATTCGGATGTTTACTGGCACAAAAGACTTATGTCCTCTCTTGAAAGGATGTTACGCACGGTGGAAAAGTTGTAATCGTATTTCTTTGCCAAATCACGCGTATGGAGACACCTGGGTAGCCTTTCACGTACCTCAACAGCTTTCTCCTCAGCTCTTTGTCCCTAGTGCCACTTTTATGATAGATGCGCTGTGCTCTTTCAACACTCAAATTATCCTTGTAACGTTTGATTACAAGACATACCGTTGACTTTGGGAATTTTAACCCCTTTTGCTATTTTCAGGCAGACCACGAATGATTCTCTAAATATTTGGGAACAATGAATTTTCTTTTCTCAAGTTCCATGATCCGTAATTTTGATATGCGTCATTTAATCGAGAAAAACTTTTCATCAAACTTCTTTGTCAATGAAACATCAAAAAATTCCTGTCAAACGATTTTTGTACCAACCATCAGGGACGCGGTGGTGTATTAAACCGTGCGTCCAGATTTACGTTGAATCGAGCTTTAATGTAATGACATAATACTAGGGATAAATATTTTGGGGATGAATCGAACAGAGGAACATGGAAATTGAATTTTGTAGTCTCATCAGGTAGCTGTTCCCAGCTCTAGAACATTGTACAGTATGTATAAACAGGGCTCTTTTTTTGTGTTCGGCTGGTTGTGGTTACCATTGGACGGTTGAGACTCCTCAAGATATCGGAAAAGAAACAAGCACAAACTAATGAGTAAAGAAAAAACAAAAACAGATTAAACTCTTATACTAGGCATTTGAATATGCTTTTTCACAAAATTCGTGCCAAAAAGTGATCCTCAATTCACCACTTGGAAAACACACAACAATATTTGTTTATGCTTTGTTGTCTACAAAATCATTCACAACCTATTATTGCTAGCAAATGGTTGGGGCGAACACATATCAACTTACTCTTTTGTTGCTGGGTTTTTGGAGGCAAATTGATTCCTTGGCCTTAACACAACGACATCGGATACGGAATTGGATTTAAAATATACATGTCAACCTCAAACTACATGCTCACTGCCTTTGTTAGGCAGCTCAGACTGGTGATGTTTTTGGTTTTGAACATTTATCGTTCCCTTCATTTTACACTGAGATAAGAATTATTAAACTGCGCTGTTATCAAATTTACTATTGTTGTGATCTGATACGAATAGTCTGCAGAAAACATTAAGTCGGTTTGCTTGTACAATATCAACTACCTTAATTAGCAATACATAATACAGATGTACAGTAGAGAAGAGTAGAACGCATTATCCGTTCTATAGTTTGTACACAACGTTCACTAAAACGATTAGATTGAGGGTAACTCCGGCTACTTGTCACAATCTTGTCTGACCATTTAAAACAGAAATCTCTTACTGCTTCAGAGTTGAAAGGGTTATGCCAGGTTCGGCCAAAATACCACATCCTCTCCCGCATAGTGCTTCCTGATAAAAGCGAACACTTTCGGCAGACACTTGGTACTGTACATAATGGCTTTTATCTAATGTTGGCTTATTTTATTAATCCATGTATTTTATAAGCATTTCAAGCTTATTGCTTTAACAATTCGCTTATTGCTTACTCTCAACTTAGTGTTCTAAATGCACTTCCACAGTTATTAATTAAGAGCATAGGTATGATTACGAAGAATTCCTAGACCAGACTGGGAATCAAACCCAGCCAACTTCAGCATGGTGTTGCTTTGTAGCTGCGCCCTTACCGACTGAGATAAGAGAGGATCTTTTTTTTGTATGGCATAAATTAAAAGCTGTCATTTTATTTTTTAAGCTGTCATTATTAAATTGCAGGGATTAAACAAATTCAACTAAGAAGGTCTTGATCAAGTTTTCCCGTGCCTGTGTGTTCAACGAACATTCCTCATTGGAATTATTGCACACTTCGATAAGTCGAGTTATTAGTACGAGACACTGAAGAAGTCTGCACATTGTAGACGAAATACGCGTATCTGTCGAAGATAAGCAAAGGTAGTTGGAATTAAATGGAGAATACTAATTTTTCTTCTCATTTCTTACAGGCATTCCACTAAACAGCTCAAACCCTCTAGGATTTATTTCAAAAGCTAAAATAAATATATCGCCAACCTTTTGATATTCTATGTAAATTTTTTTAATCTTTCAAGAAACAAAAATTAAAACGTGGGAGCTTTTTGGTCCTGAGACAGTTCTAAGTGTTTTTCAATTCAAAACTTATGATTTCTTTATTGGCACCCTAATGAAAACATAAACAAATACGGGTCGAATACTTTTTGATCAAGAACAAAGCTACAAAATATTATGAAATTCTAAGAAATCGTATAACTTTTTTCGATGGAATTGCTGTATATGTTTACGCACTGCAAGATTTTATTGAACATAATTCTAACTTCGCATGAAAATACTGCTGAATAAACAGGAAAGAACAGGTTAACTTCTGCGGCAAATTCTGCCACAGTACAGTTTATAAAATTTTCAGTATTTTATCAAAAATTGTGATTTTTTATGCCCAAAACGTTAAATGTGATTTGAATTAAGTGGATAAATTGTTCATTTCTGGAGTTATCGCCGAAAACAAAACGTCTGAAAAAAGACCTTCGTGTACAGTGTGCCTCACAATAGGTGTCACCTTTTCCCAAGTAACAATTCAAATGTAAATTGGTTTTAATCATGTTTTATGGTAGTTTTATCAAAGCATTATGGAGATCATCTGGTTTTATCAGGGCATTTTCCAAGTTAAGTTGGTTTTAATCGATTTACAGTTCTTAAGAGTGATTAAAAAACACTCGAAGATAAAAAATAAAACTACATCATTTATAATTGTTATTCATCTTATCAGTAATTTTATAAGATACTTGAATCCCCTCTCAAGACATCGTTTCGCAACTTTCATAAAACCTGATAAAAGTTTTGAGAAAGTTTTATGACATTCTTCTTTAAGATGAATGTATCTTGAAAATGCTGCCATAAAACGCTCTTAAAACCATTTGATTTCAAATAAGAGTACATACTCTTGAGAGAGAACATTATGTGAAAAATAAACAAACTGGACAATGGACGCCCATAAGAAATTATAAAATAATGGATCGTTCAAGCAGAAATTCAATGAAAACCTATCCAATATATTGAATACTCCTCCATCTCAGCCACCTACGACAATTTTGACCATCGCTAGATTCCATTGGATTCGCTGTCTCATGAGACTAACTTATCAGAAGGGTCAATGCGTTATGCATTCTATTTTTTGTAACGAATCAAATTAAATGGTGCAATGTGTCAGCTGAAAACCGAGAATCATAACTCATGATAATTGATTTTATGCAAGTTAAACGTCTTAGGTAGTGCGTTCCAGGTAGTGCGTCATATGGCGCCCCACCATGGAAATACAGCGCAGTACTTTCGACGCAAGGTTTAACTTGCACTACGATAGTAAAATGTTATGTTAATTTTAAATTCTCCTGAGTCATGTATTTCAGTTCCCAATAGGCTACACAATATTTATACTCGTTGCAAGTAAAAATTGGTATATCATCTAAGCGAAAATTGATTTATCCCATGATCTAGACGTTAAATCTTAAGTCGGAAGTAGTGCGCTGGAATCACTCAGTGATCCACTACACAGCGCACTTCTTCCGACGTTAAGTTTAGCATATAGATCAAGAGGAAAAAATATTTTTCGCTCAACTGATGTTTCCGCCATCGAGGCAATATTATTATCTGTTATTCTTCCCAAATCCATTATTAGCATAATTCAAGTAAGAGTTTTTTTTTTGTTTTTTTTTATCGACTTACGCTGGTGATTAAAAACAATAAATTAATAGCTGTAATTATGACGAAGAACAACAATTATGCATAGGCACTTTTGATTTGCACGTTCTTTGTTTCACATTTTCTTTGTTAATGATGTGCCTTCTTCACACTGATTTTATGGCTATCTTACGAAAGACGTGTTTACCTTGAGCAATTCAAACAAGTTTTATTCAAGCGTAACTCATCTTATTCAAGAATAGAACAAATAAAGATGAACTTATCGCGCTCCTCAAAAAATCTTGTTAGTCTTGTGCAAGAAATAAAGGTTTTATTTGCGTTTTATGGTGGTTTTAGATAACACCATCGGAAAAATGGTGAGCGTGGCTATTTCGGATTCCCTTTGAATGGTTGCCAATTTCATAATTATGCAACAAAACTCTAATTTTTCCAATGGTACGAACAAACGATGCTGTTTAAAATACATTTTGAAATATAAAATGGGCTGTAGACACAATTTATTCAAGATCTAACAATTTATCAGCCTTTCAACCTAATTGTTGATTTTTCAACTATATTTTCATTTCTCAAATAAGTCAATGTTCTAGCAATAATTCAGTAGGGCATTAAAATTTTCGAACTTTTATGTTATAAAACACCAATAAACTGAATGTCGCATGAAAAATGCATCAATTGCACGCAAAAAAACAGATGCATTTATAGTCAATTTCATAATCAATTAACATATATATATCCACTTCGGAAAAGATATATATTCAGCTTCCACTTAACTATAAACAAAAAAAAAAGTCCTCATTCAGCAGAACAAATCCAAAACTGGAATCGTCGAAATATATTTGTGACGGACTGGAAGTGTTCTTAAAGAGGGAAATCATAAAACTATCAAAACTTGTGGTAGCTTTATCATAGTTTTAAGCATGTCTTAAATGCCATTACAAGTATGTACTGATAAAACTATCAAGTTTTAAGCGAACCTTGGGAAATAGTCTTGACGTCCTGTAGTATGGGCCTTTTGTAACTTATGAGGGTTTTATGGCTGTTTTATCGATGTTATGTAGAATATCTAGTTTAATGCGTGGTTTTATCAAATGAGTCTTGAAAACTTCTTCAAGCGTACCTTAAAATTAAATTTGTTACTTGGGTTGTCAGTCTTGGTTTACTTCAGCTGGGTAATTTTAACAGCGGAATTGATTATATCCGGTTTGAGTGTATTCTTTTGACAGCTTATCGCAGCTACCATGGAAGTCATACGAGAGCATGTTTACAATTTATATTTGCAAAAGTTTAGTCCTTGTCAGATATTCAAATGGCATTGAGCAGTTCGGAGTGAGTAAACGTTTTGTTTTTTGTTCCTTGAAACGGTTCAGAGAAACTGGAAATGTCCATATTCAACACAAAAGAGGTCCTAGACAAACTGCAAGAACAAAGAAAAAGATCAAATGTGTGAGGAAGCGAATAAGACGTAATCCGGCCGTATTTGGCCGTAAATTGAGCAAACAATTCAGAATGTCCCCTGCTTCAATGAACGGCTTCTCAGACATGATCTGGAATGCAAGCCGTACAAGAAACAATGGGTTCACGGGTTGACGGAGCGTCAAAAGCAAGCCAGGGTCCCAAGAAGCAGAAATCTTTGGGTTCGGCACGGTGACTGCGAGATGTTATTTTCGGATGAAAAGCGCTTCCTCCTTCAGGCGAGACATAATCAACGAAATGATCGTGTGTATAGAAAAAGCCTTGCCTATATTCCAAGAGATAGATTAGCTGTAGAACGCAATGAGAATGTATCGAACATCATGGTATGGGGCGCCGTTTCACGAAAAGGAATGCTTCTTCTTCTTTTCATAGAACCTAACGTAAAAATCAACCAAGATTTGAAGAACCATCTGCTTGCTCATGCTTCAACGCTGTATGGGAATACAGCATATTGTTTCCAACAGGACTCAGCTCTAGCTCACAAGGCAAAGAAGACACAATCGTGGTGCCCGGAAAATTTACCCGATTTTATCACAAGCGCAAAATGGCCTGCATCTTCACCGGATCTCAACCTACTTGACTACTTTGTTTGGGGTAATATGCTTCAACATATAATCCATACGAAAGGGCTTACTTTAGATCGGTTCAAGAAACATCTGGTTGATACGATCTGGTTGATGTTTGGGACCAAATTCCTCAGGAAATCGTGCGTGCCAGCTACGATGGGATTACAAAGCGTTTGCGCAAAGTTATCAAGGCAAGAGATTCGAGTTTAATTAGTATGGTTTATTTCTATAACATATATCATGCAAATGAAAAATAAATGCAATGATTTGGTTGATTTGTTTTGTTGTAGTTCCATTTTCTTTTAGTGACACCTATTGTGAGACACCCTGTATATAAAAATGAATTTCTGTCTGTCTGAACCGTAAACAACCAAAAACTACTGAACTGATCGATGTGAAATTTTGTATGCAAGAGTTTTTGGGAATGTGAAACGTTCTTAAGATAATAAGAGACCCACATGTTTAATTTGGTTTTCTTTTGCATGAATAGTTCTCGAGTTATGCAGAAATTTGTTCTTCATTTGTATGGAAACCCCCCTTTCAGAGATGGAAGTTCCATACAAATGAAGAACAAATTTCTACATAACTCGAAAACTATTCATGCAAAAGAAAACCAAATTAAACATGTGGGATTTTTTGGAGGCAAGAAATGTTTCGATGGTAGTTTGTAACCCCTCCCCTCTCTAAAAGGGGAGGCTCCCAAATAAATGAAGTTGAAGTTTCTGCATAACTCAAGAACTTAGCAAGCAAATGGAACCAAATTTGGCATGTGAGGTTTTCTGGAGGCGAAAAATGTTTCTATGGTGGTTTGAGACCCCTCCTCTCTCCTAAAACGGATGCTCTCATACAAATGAAACTGAAATTCCTGCATAACTCTAGCACTAAAAAAACACACGGAACCAAAATTAGCATGTGGGGATTCTGGAGGCAAAAAATGTTTCTACGGTGGTTCGAGACCCGTCTTCTGTCTGGTAGGAGGAGGAGGGGGGTCTCATACAAATGACACACAAATGTAAACCAACCATGAGAATTCTTCCTACAATTATGAAAATTTGTATGCAGGGGTTTTTTCGGAAAAGGTTTTTATGGTGGTTTGCAACCCCGCCCCCTGAAGGGGGTGCTACCATACAAATAAAACACAATTTTTGCATAACTAGAGAGCTAATAAAGCAAATGGAACCAAATTTGGCATATGAAGACTTTGGAGGCAGATTTTTTTTCCATGGTCGTTCGAGACTCCTCCTCTCCCCGGAGGGATGGGGAGGCTCATAAAAATGAGACAGAAATTTCAAACAAACATGAGAATTATCCAGGCAACTAAAACACAAAATGTGTGTCTCATGGGCACAGCAGAATTTTCTGATAGAAGTTTGAACCCCGTTTCAGTCAAGAATGGGGCATGTTTCGTTTGCTCTTAGTTTTATGCACAAGAAGTTAATCTAAGATTATGCAAGAGAAAACTACATTCAAACTGACAGGATACGGTGTAGTTTGAAGATAAATGTTCTGCCAATTAAATGCTTCTACACAGAAAAAACCTTGGAAGAAACTAAAGGTCTGATGGAGCAATTAAAAATACACACCTGCATTTAATTTTACAGAAATTACACATTTATTTAAAAAAAAACCATTAAAGCGCCAGTTCTATTACATTTTCATAAGTTGTTATGGATGCGTAGGAAGGCTCGTACCAGGTTCAGCTAGAAGATTATAAAATTATGTTTAAATATCGACAAAAAGCAATAGTAGGTATGCAGTTGGGTCCACACACATGTGCGGGTGGTTTTTTAAAATAGACTTGAATCACTGCGATCACTTGTTGAACTATTTCTTGAAATTTTGTATGATAATTACCTCTAAAATTTTGTTTTACACTTTTAAAACAGTACTGGTATCTGTAGTACACAGAAATTTAAAAAAATTATTATGTCAGATGAACTTTATCATTTTATCCATTTGAAATGAATAAAAAAACACCAAATTTTTATGCAAACCGTTTAATGCAGATGTCTCCCGAATAGCACAGGGGTGGAGCATTCCCCAAAGGGAACGTTCATTAATTATGTTAGGGGATTTTACAGACCGTGACGATCCAAAAGAACCATACAAAAAGTGTGACCAAGGTGGTGGGAGGGGCTTTGTGTAGAAAAACGAACCATTTTGCGTGACGTAATTAATGAATTTTCTCCAAAACAGAACAAAACAAAACAAACCCTTTGACAGATTGGTAGGTAGTGCAACACTTCAAGAAGGTTGTCTCGTTTATTCGTTTGCTCTTAATTTTCGATCAATTTTTTTTTTATTCATTAATTTGTTTATGTATACAAAATTAATATTTTTTCGATTAGCTTAGAGAGATGATTAATCTGAAAATGTGGTTGTCGTTTTTTTTAAAATCATTTTATTGCTTGAATATACGATTGTTGTTGGGCTTGGTAAAAAGTACCATAAGGAGCATTTTTTTTTAAATATTTTTTTATAGCGAAGGAAATAGAGAAATGCTAAAAACAAAATGCATTTATATACCCTAATAAATACTGAATATATATGGTTCAAAGCTTAAAAAATTCAGGCACTTGGAGAAGGATAATTTTAAATTGAATAAATATCGGACTTGGCGGTCGAAGTCACTCCGTTGATCGAAGTCACCCCGCTCTACGGTACTAAATTCTGATAAAAATATATTAAAAAAGTTTATCGTCCCGATTGTTGTCCACCTTACAGTACCTTGTTGCAAAAAGTCGTTCAGTGCACCATGTGATCATGGACAATACCCCACCTTGTCGCGAGCATCTGCAACAATGCACCAGCTTTTACCAGTTTTGATTCAAAAGCGTATTCGCCTCATTGTCTGATATTATTTTTCGTCATTATAACTTCCCTACATTGTTGGTTAGTTTGATATCTGACTCAAAAACCTTACCCACGATTATTTTCCGCTCCACCGTACAGCATTCTCAGTTCAACAGGTGCGCATCTTCCAAACGATAACGGTTTTCGTGAGTTGACAATTCCCATTATCTTTCAGTTTTTAGGTCCTATCATTCTCCCCATCGCTCTAAAGCAACAAGCCCATTATAACAGTCAAAGTGTACCCGTTTATTATTTATGGCTCGCGAAAATAATTCGCCAAGAAACGATAAGATTGAGCTCTCTCTCCCGAAAGCCCAATTTTTCACAATTTATGCCATCCGCTTTCAGCAGAAATCTGAACTTTTGTGTTTTGTGACATTTTCCTGTCATTATGGTGCCAAAGAGGATACAAGACTTGGAGAAATTTCAGCGACCTTTTCCCCACTCGCGAACAAGATACGGTCGGCGTTCGAAACAGGAAACGGACACACCACTCCCGAGAAAAGATTGCAATCCGAAATCGCTTCCACAAAATGGTCAGAAAATTTCACACTGACGAAGATTGATCGCATTTCCGTTTGTCCACTTTCGGCACCATTCTGGCTTCGATGTTGACCTGTTAATTAGATTTGTTCTCTTTTTTTCCTTTCCCGGAACTGCGGCGAGACAGGGGGAGGGTCTATTAATTGACAAGCGAAATGCTCTCACAATGTGAAGGTTCTATTTAATTATGAAACTGATGAACGGTTTCGGGTTTTTATTGCTGACTTCCCCTTTGGGTCTGAGAACTGTCGTTACGATGAGAAGGTGATTTAATCCCATTCCCGAGAAGTTCCTCCGACGATGGATGAAGAAGAAGAGAAGAGAGAGAGAGAGAGAGAGAGAGAGACAAGCAAATGAGCGTAATTGCTTACTTTTTTCTCCACGTCGGTGGTGGCGATCAACGCTGGAGACCTAAGCCGCGTCGTCAACGTCCAAATATAGGAAAAATACGAGTGATTGTGGGAAACCAAAATAGCTCGACTACATTCAGCGGCTGGATTGAGGCTGGATTAACTTTTGAAGATGATGCTCCGGTGGGAGCTGGCTCTCCATCTGGATTATAAGACTTTTTGACAAGTTGTTGGACGGGGAACCGGGTAATTAATTTGCTCGTAGACTAATTGAGCAGGATTAGATTGCGCTTGCCATGATGGAGATAAAAATAAATCTTAAACAACCATTTGAAGAGGCTACTCGTAAACTACTAGAACTCGGAAGAAAGTCAACGACCTCCCGGCTAATGAAGCAGCAAATCTCAAATCTGTACGGCAATCGAGATTCTATGGGGGCTGCTACCAGGCATCGAAAATAGCGGTAATCAACCTATTCTTTACGATCAATTAAATTTTACTGTGTCACACAACTCGAGCTGGATTACTTCATTCACATCTTACCCACGATTATTTACGATCTTGTCATCTGAGTGTATAACAAACAATCTTCTCATCTTCGCTTTCTTCGGGAGTGCCAGAGAAAGCGCCACACTTCGATGTTCAGCGATTTGAGTTTTACTGTTCCCTCAAACCTCAACATTGTCCAATGTGGCATACGATGTTCCTAATCCTCAAACGCATTCACTGTTGATTCCATTCAACAATTGTTAATCGTCGGAGGAGAAACTGGATACACGTGCATTAGGCGTTTGAATGCATTATGGCTTATGTTCGACTTTGGTAGGGGCGGAGGCGAATATCTCATACGAACGCAAATCCCACGACGAGTTAAATCAGCTTTGGGGATTTTCTTTTCGAGTCCTAATCGACCATGTTCTGCGTCATAAATCAGATGTTGGTGTAAATAACCGAACTTGCGACAACGTTGAATAATGGGAACGATATTTTTCGGAATGCAAGCTTTGATTGGAATCGAACTAGGAAGTTGGAATGTGTTCACAAATATCACACTGTTCAAAGCAATTTCAGCAAGAGCAACCATCCCTCTTCCACCCGTCGTAGATGAAGCCCCCGGAGATAAACAAAATTGTCACGATTCACGGCTCATAAAAAGGCGTGCTGATTTCCCCCTGCATTCCGTCGGCGATCGAGCGGATCGCGGTCGATGGAGGACCCCAACATCTCAGAGCATAAAATATGCGCCGCCGCGTCCGAACATGGCAAAATAGCGTGACATGCTGCTGGCAATTTTACCGAATTTGTGAACCTCCCCGCCAACTATTCTGCACAACGACAAACCATCCCGAACCGATATTGACTCCCTCTAGGGGGGGAGCTGTCGGTTGCACGGCGACCCGGCTGGGGTCCGGGCAGATGAAAATATTTATGTTCCGAGGCGAAGAAATTAATTCGTTCTATTTCCTATTAAGTTCGGATGGTGGCGATCGGCAAAACGGCGCGCAAACCTGATCCAACCTACCGGGGGACAACGGAGGAAAAGTCAATATCCACCGATCCGAAATGGCTTGCGGGAGATGTTTTCGAAAACGGAAAAGCGACCATTTCTTCGGAGATTTTTGCACGGCGATGCCGAAAGACGAAAGCCGGTCTTTCTTTGCCAACGTGCCTGCCAGGGTTTGGGGATCGAATCTCTGTGAAGCATTGAATTAATTATTCAGTAGGATACGGACGTTTGCGGAGGCATACCAAGAGGGAAGTATCGACAGAAAACGTGACAAAACGAGCGCGTGGATCGAGACGAATTCTTCACTTTCTTGCCGGATTGTCGATTGCCAGGTTTGCAGCATTGGTAAGATGAAAGAGCCAAATTTCACCCCAACTCGCCCTCTGAGCTGTTTGGAATCGAATGAAATTTTGTGTACGTCAATACCTTGTCATTCTTAGCAACATGGCATACCTTGTTTTATTTTTTAGTATTCAGCTGTTCTAACAAAGTTGCAAAGGATGCCCATTAAGAAAAAAAAAAGATTTTATACCAACTAATTTTCACTTTCTTAATAACTTTCACCACTTCTGTTTCAAACCTGACTAGCATCACCATTCAAGCAATCTCTTTTGATTTTGTTCAATTCTGTCTCTACCATTTAAAGGGTGTAAACGAAATTATTGCAACACTGTTAATTTACTATAAAATCTTAAGTATTACATGTGTTGAAACTGGGAACACTGTATGTGACGGTAAAGTGACGGTTATTTATCAGTTCGTTTATTTTTTGGGCTCAGGCGTGTGTAACACTTTGCGGAGCCGATATTCAATATCTCAATAAACATTGTTTTATTTTTCGATTACTTGTGGCTAGCTCGAGGTTAATGTAATGCGTAACTTATTATTATTATTATTACTATTGTTGTTTCTTAGAGTCAACAGGTAAAATAAGGCTTGCTTCATTTAGAATTGGAACAAACTTTTGCTCATATTGTGGCGCTCCTGGTGGACGTATTTTGAAGTTCTTGGCGCCCACGTGTCGAGAATTTTGTTAACTTCACGTATGAATTTTTGACATTCCGCAAATCGACTGTACTTTGTAAACAATCAACATGGAAGCCGAAAGAAGGGAAAAAATTGTGCACAGTTATTTGGAAAATTCATTGTGGTCTGCATCTAGGCTAGCTAAACAGCTGAAATTGCCCAGAAATACCGTATGGCGCGTTATCAAACGGTATAAGGAAACATTGACGACGATTCGGAAGCCTCAAGCCAATCGTCGGAGTGGAACTGTCGACCGGAAACTGCGTAGTACGATTTTGAAAACGATTAAGAGGAATCTCAACGGACCGTGATTTGGCCAGAAAATTCGATGCTGCCCATAGTACCGTGAGGAGAACTCGACTCCGGGAAGGAATCAAGTCGTATCGAGCTAGCAAACAGCCAAATCGGACCATAAAACAGAATAGTATGGCCAAAATCCGTGCTCGGAAGCTATACGACCAGTTGCTGACCAAGTTCGACGGGTGTCTACTGATGGACGATGAAACCTATGTCAAGGCTGACTTCGGGCAAATCCCAGGTCAAAAATTTTACTTGGCAACAGCTCGGGAAGATGTTCCAGCCAAATTTAAATTTGTTTTTGCCGACAAATTTCACGAAAATTCATGATTTGGCAGGGCGTTTGCAGCTGTGGCAAAAAAAAACGAAAGTTTTCGTTACAAATAAGACAATGACGTCGGAACTATACCAAAAAGAGTGTCTCCAAAAACGAATTTTGCCGTTCATTCGATCCCACGACCATTTCGTAATGTTTTGGCCAGATTTGGCAAGCTGTCATTACAGAGAAAGGGGTCCAGGTTGCTCCGAAATACCTTAACCCACCCAACTGCCCCCAGTTCCGCCCTATTGAGAAATACTGGGCAATCATGAAGAGGAGCCTCAAGGCAAAAGGAAAGGTTGTCAAAGACATCAATCAGATGAAGACTTGGTGGAATAAGATAGCTAAAACAATGGACGAAGAAGGTGTGCGCCGCTTAATGAGCCGTGTTACAGGAAAAATTTGAAAATTCCTTCAAAAATGTGACGAATAATTTTATTCGTATTTTTTCTTAAAAGTATGAAGAAAACGCTACATTTGTATAAAAAAAGATCTTGAATTCAATACTAAATAACTGAAATACAGGCAATTGTTTTTGTTCCAATTTTATCTGAAGCAAGCTTTATTTGCCCCAATGACCGGCATCTTAAAACTAAAATCACAAAATAAACAAACTGACAAAAAACACGTCTAAAACTATACTTATTTGTTTCTCTATGTACATTAAAATCAAATACAAGGTAAGAACTATTGAAAAGACGACTCATGCTGCACATTGGCTCATGGAGTCCATAGTTGGTTCTTGCCGCTAGAAGGCTCAGGAACGAATGTGAGCGTAGATTACGGTGGCGTATATTGATGTCTAACATGCTGAGCAGTGTAGTACAATCGATGTTCCCCTGCAGGAGATCGCTAATAAAAAAGGCTTTTGCCACGTTACGCCTTCCATCAAGTAGATGCAGGTTGATGAGCTGGCACCGACTGCTACAACTGGGTCACGGTGTTCTATTAGCGTTATTATCAAAAAAATATACCATCAAATCGGTGAACACCAGTTGTTTTGTTATGCTATTATATACCTCTGGGCAAATTTTCAAAAAAATCCTTGGACAAAATTTTGAGTTACGCCCTTTCAAATCGTGAAAGTTAAAAAATCGAATGAAAATCAATTTAACATCAATAAAACACATTTAGCATCAAAATGATGAACCCCAGTCTGTTCGTATTGCCATTATTCACTTCTGGATCGGTTTTTGAGAAACTTTGAAGATGAAATTTGTCACTTACGCCCTTTTGAAATTACCGTAATTGCAGAGTTTTTAAACCAAATCGATATATGAATATATGGGTCAGTAACCGCCTAGAAACATAATTTTTGGTAGAGGCACAATGCATTTTCTAAACAGCTGTAACCAATGGAAAAGTAAGTCAATTCAGCTGAGATTTTCACCACCATATGTCCAATAATAACTTCTCCAAGCTCAATCATATTAAAAAGATCGCTTAACTGTGAACTCATCTTCGAAAGGTTTTTTTAGTTCCAGGTTCAAACATTATTCCTGACCTCTTAAGGCTCTTCATGACGCCTTTAAACAATTGTGTAAAAAACTAGTTCATTTAACAATCATGATCTACAGTTTTCCGCATGCTTAATGAATTTTCCGCTTAAACCTTAAAAAGGTCATCGGAGCACATTTTGGCATTATTCTTGGGACTCATGCGAGTGATGTTTTTGGTTAAGAGACGGCTTACCTCGACGAATATGATTGCCACCTAAGCATATGCAAGTCTTATTTTTATTGATGTACAGAACATTTAAGTTGATGTCTAACGACTGTTCCAGAAATTATAAGCTTACTTTATTTTAACGGTCATTTTGAATATAATGAAATATTTCAACATGTTTTGGCTGCGTCCTATTTTTTTGCACATTTCTGAATAACATAGCATCAAAAAACTGCTCAGTTTTGTGTTACCTATCAAAATGCGCGGTCTTACTCCGGAACAACGAAAAAGTATCGTGCACAAATGGTGCACTGTGAGCGGACTCTCCTTGAGAAAATTGGCCAAGGAAGAGGGTGTAAGCGTCAGAGCGGTACGATCTGCAATTCGAAAATATAGAAAACAGTAAACGTTTGAAGATGCGCCGAAGAGTGGTCGGAAATCCGGTCCTGTTAGTCCGGATATCGATAAAAGGATGCCTTTAAGCGAAAACCAGCGACTTCCGTTCGGGATGTTGCGAAAAAATAAGGGACCTCGTCGAGTAACGTCATGCGTGCCAAAGAAAGACTTGGGCTAGAAACATACCAGAAGCAGAAAAAACCCAAAAGGAACCCAAAACAGGCCGCGTCCGTGAAACCACGGGCCCGCAAACTCAACGATTCGTTATTGTGTAGAAATTCTAAGTGTATAATAATGGACGATGAAACGTATGTAAAACTAGATTACAAAACGCTTCCCGGACCATAATTCTATACTGTAAGCGAAGACAAAGACATTCCCAAAACGGAGCAGGAAATTTTTACCGAAAAATTCGGTAAGAAGGTTATGGTTTGGCAGGCAATATGCAAGCGTGGTAAAACATCTAGTCCATACATCACAACGGAGACGATGAACACTCAGAAATACGTTAAGGAATGTCTCCAAAAGCGATTATTGCCGATGATCAGGCAGCACGAAGGTCAAGTAGTGTTTCGCAAAGGACACTTTAGAATGGTACAAAAATCAAAATGAATGTTTCGTGCCGAAAGACATGAATCCGCCGAACTGCCGGGAGGCACGGCCAATCGAGAATTTATGGGCTTTAAGCAAAGCAAAGCTTCAAAAATTCATAAAACCAGCGAACAACATCCAAAAATTTAAAAAAAGATTGGCCAAAAGTGGTCAAAATGGTGGGAAGTACCACTGTGCAGAAGCTAATGGGTCATATTTGAGGAAAAGTTAAGAGTCTTGGCTATGATACAATATTTTGCCATAAAAAAATATTAAATCTAAAAAAAACATTCCTTTTTTGTTATTTTGAAAGTGTGCTTATACAATCTGGAACAGTCTTTAAGCCATTTAGCTCCTACTCTTTGACACAACCATTTTGCTCTCGCCTTACTTGGTAGAGCCATTTAGATCCTACCCTTTACGTCATTAAGTAGTCCCCGACATCAGATCTACCCTTCTCCGAGGGAGGATTACTCGCCTGTGCAGCCCAAAAGCGAACGACGGTGAGCCGTTTAGCTCTCACATACTCACGCAATTGTTTCGAGGAATCCTGGCTTCGAAACTACCGTACAACATCACCCGAGATCGACAACGCGCTACTCCACTCAACCACTCGCTCCTTGATTCTCCCGCCATTTTCGCTGCAGAGCCGACATGATTTGCGTTATGGCTCCGTTGATCACATTCCAAACACTTTCGTCACTACACATTCGACATTCGTCATTACAGAAGACGTTAACTGGGCGGGACGGATCCCCGCTGATGGCAAGCATCTCGTTTCGCATTGGTTTGAATCGTGGGCTGTCAAAGACCACGTGCTCCTGTGCTTCCTGGACGTCTGCGCACTCCGGATAAAAGGGTGATGCTGCGTGTCCAAATCGATGCAAATATTGACTGAGGCAAGCATTTTCAGACAGAAACTGTGTAAGGTAGAAGTTTACCTTTCCGTGCTTCTTCTTCATCCAGATCGACAGATCAGGTATGAGCAGGTGCGTCCATCGACCGTTCACCCCCGTGTTCCATTCTCGTTGCCATTTAGTCATCGACTCCACTCTCACCAGCTTTCGAACTCTTCTGATATTTCTCCGCTGATAACATTCATTGTCCTCCGTGAGAGTGATGCCAATCGGGATCAATGACACACTCACGACTCACATGAGCCTTAACGTACTGTTCAACTAGGCCCGGTTCCGCTTGGTTTCCAGTGCTGCGACCCAGGCTGAACCTTCGTATCTAAGTATCGATGATGATAAACTAGCCAGTAGAAGTCACTTACTACTTCAAGGTCCGTAGCTATTCGGCATGATTCTGGTTACCGCATTGATGGCCTTCACCGCCTTCCTACAGATATAACCTAGGTGGCTGTTAAAATTTAGCTGGTCATCGATCATCACACCCAAATACTTCAGCATGCGCTTCGAGGATATGGCAAGCCCTCCGATGACGATTTCTGCTCGCTGCACCGCTTTGTAGTTGCTGACCATTAGCACCTCCATTTTGTGATGGTCTATCGGCAGCTTCGTTCCCTGCATCCAGTTATCATTTATGTCGATTGCTTCGGTTGCCAGCAATTCCACTTCTTCCGGTGTTGCGCCTTTCACTTATAATACTATGTCATCTGCAAAGCGAACGATCACTACGCATTTGGGAAGCTTCAACGTCAGCACCCCGTTGTACACCCCGTTCCTAAGTGTTGGGCCAAGGATGGAACCTTGCGAAACTCCCACCGTGATGCTCACCGATTTTTGCCCTACGAAAGTCTCATAGATCAACCCCTGGTTCTGAAAGTAACTCTTCCAAATTCTGCACAGATAATCAGGGACCCTCATTCTGTGCAGCAACTAGGCAATATCCTCCCAGCTGGTACTATTGAAGGCGTTTTTAACGTCGATCGTTATCACAGCGCAATATCAATCGCCTCTCCGCTTCTGTTTGGACGCCTTTACGGCTGTCTCGACCACTGTCCGAAAAGCACCCACCATAGACTTCCCGTTCCGGAAACCGAATTGCATTCTTGATAACCCGTGCTCGCTTTCGGTAAATTTTGTAAGCCTGTTGAGAATGATCCTCTCCAGAGTTTCTCTAGAGTATCCCACAGGCATATTGGCCTTTACAATGTTGGATCCCCCGAAAGCTTTTCTGGCTTCGGCAGCAACAGTAATTGCTGTATTTTCTACGTGTCCGGGAAACGGCCTTCCTCTAGACCTTTCTGTAGCACATTCCTCAACATTTCCGGAAATGCCAGAATCGCCACTTTTAGAGCTACGTTAGGAATTCCATCTGATCCGGGTGCCTTGTTCACTTTAAACCCTTTCACCACTGCCACAAGCTTCTCGTTCGAGACTTGCATGCCATTGCTGGTAAGTTTACGTGGTCATTGGATCGTGCGTCGGAAAGAATCCATCTACGATAACCTTCAGTATTGCCGGACATAGCTCTGTAGCCATTGATAGGCCATTGATCTTCGCCATGACAATACGGTACGCTTCGTCCCAGGGTTTAACAGCACCGACTCGGCACAGCTCTTGTAGTAGTTCGCCCTGCTCAGTCTTATCTCTCGTTTTAATTCGTTTTTAAGCTCGGAACACCACCCTATGTACCTCTCTGTCTGCTGCGCTTTTAGCTCTCTGGACACGTCTTCTGGCTCTGAGACAACTAGTGCAATGGATGTTGAGTTGCTCATTCCATCAGTAAACTGAGTACCACGTGTTCCTCGGCTCCAGATTCCACGGCATGGTTGCATCGCAAGTCCTTACTAACGTATTCGTCAGCTCGTCGGCGTTCAAGTGCGAGAGTTTGTTGTTGAATCGAAGTACCTCGACAAAGAGTTCCTTGTCGAAGACCTACGTCTTCCACTTACGCTTGCAACCATTTGTCCTTCGTATTGCGATAGGATTTCGCTAGCCTATGCTATACCGAATCGCCAGTTGGTCATTATGGGTGTACTTCCCTCACGCTCTCCTGTTAATTTTTTTAATCAGCGACGGACCACAGAAGGTAACATCGATGTCAGATTCACGACAGTCCCAGCAAAAGGGCTGGCGGAACTTAGGTTTAGTAGTATAACATCCAACTTTTCCAGAGCTTCAAGCAGGCTGCACCCTCTAGCTTTGGTATATCTGCTGCCCCACTCCACAGCATTGAAGTCTCCTCCGATGACGACCGGGCTCCTCCGATGAGCTTTTCAGTCAGTGCATCCAGCATCTGGTGGAACTGCTCCATGGTCCATAGTGCATAGCATCTACATACAAAGATCCCGTTGATTTTGACGATCACGAACCCTTCGCATGAGCTGGACACCACTTTCTGAATGGGAAATCTGCTCATCACATCGCAGCCATCATCGCCCAGTTTCCATTATCAGGATGAACAAGATACGGTTCCACAATGCTCGCGACGTAACACTTTGTTTCTGTTTTGTTAACTGCCACAACAGTTGCTGTGCTCTGTCGCAATGATTGAGGTTTATGTGGGCTACCTCTATTACTGCCGACCTGCTGTCGCCTTTTTATATACAGGACACCTGTAGCCCCTTGTGATGTGATCGTTTCCGTCCTTCTTTTTGCAAAGCATGTATCTTGATTGCTTTGTGCAGTCTCTTGCAAAATGACCCTTCCCCCCGCATTTCCTGAACAGATCCTGGTGACCAAAACCCTTACTTTGCTCCCAACGAGACCTAGGTATCAGTTTCTTCTTCTCCCTGACGTTTTTACTTGCTGCTGATTTTTCTTCTTTTTGCCCTTCGTCGTTTTTGAGTTTTTTCAGCTCTTCCTCATCTCCTGGTGTGCTCCTTTTCCTTTTCTTCGAGCGCGGATTCTGGGATTCCTTTGGTGTATGCAGTGCATCAACCGCTGCCTTTTGCCTGTCCTCAAGAACCTTTTCGGCAGTCTCCGCTCTCATCCTCAGTGCGTCCTGTTGGAATTTGGCTGCAATCACGGCTGATTTGACACGCCTCACCATCTCTTTAATTTCCTTGTGGATATTGTGCCTGTCCTTCATCGTTCCGGTTTGCGACTACCTCCATTGCGATTTTCTTCCCAACACTGCCCCCTTGAGTTGTGCTATTGATGCGTTGCGGGGTGAACATATGGGTCAGGAACCCCTGTGTCTTGCTACTGCTGGTACATGCAGTGGCCTCCGAATTCGGCACTGGTGACCTCTATAGATTTCCGCTTCTTGCGAACAGTGTCGCACCTCCGGCTCTGTTGTCTGGCGTTGTTTTTTTTTTCATCTTTTTATTTTTCCTCCGTTGTCCTTCATTTTGTTGGGTCCCTCCTCCAAGTCGCTATCTCCATACGTTGTAGATAGTCGCTAATCGTGATCCCATGGTTATCTTTGAATCAGGGAGGCCATGCTTGAGTTGAGATGGTCCTTTATGGGGACCGTGTTCAGAGCCGTACCGGCGTAAGTCAGGAATGTAACATCTGAGCCTACTACCCACCACTAGAAGTGACAAGTTTCCAACATATCCGGAGGTCTGTCAAGGTTCTACCGGGACGCGGGCAGCCGCATCATTAGCCAACTTGCCATTTGTGGAAGGTGTCACTCTTCCATACTGAGGAAGCAGAATAGCCCGACTACCCTGCGCGTCAAGTCCAATGCGTTGATCCATGTCGTATCCTTATTCGATGATATGAACAGTATGGCGTAATTTAGTATCTCACTGGTTTTAATCCTCATGTGCCGGTTGGCACGCCAGTGCGGGGTGGGCGCTGGGGAATCCAAGCTCCCACCACGACCTTGCCGGGGGAGGAAGGGGTTGTTCCTTAAGTTGCTGGACGTGTCTTTCATTTTTTTTCATAACTGATTAAGGCTTCCAAAAATTTGTAATAGCTTCCCAGAAATTCAACTTTTTCAAAATTTAGGTCCACAAAATTGTTTGGGCTACCTAACAGCTGTACAGAATTCAAAAGTTCAAAACAAAATATAAGAAAAATCGATTGGACCATGAAAATGTTGGATTTCTTAAAATACTCCCGGAATTTCGACTGTTTTTGAAATATTTATGAATTTCAATGGATTTCCAGAAATGTTGTGGTAGAGAGATATTTTAAATTTTCCACACACTCTTCCTACCTTAACGAGAGCTCTTCTCTCTTGTTTATATTCACCCCCGTGTTTGCACGCGGGTAGCGCATGTGAGTGGAAAAAATGGTTTTTATTCACACTACACTCGATCGCTCTAGAGTGAGAAGAAGAGCTCTCAAATTCACAGAAGCGAATGCAGATAAATTCCCTGACGCGTGCGCCCCAGTGAGCTCACTGGCGTGGGCTCCTGCTTTTTTGGCAAAATCACGTATTGACATTGATTTGGTCTTCATGATTAGAGATACCACTTTCTGCTCCAGTTTCGGGTTGGAAGAACCGGGTTTTCTGCCTCTTCCTGGTAGCTCATCCAAAGAATAGTGTTCCCCAAACTTATTAATGATGGTTTTAACACTCGCATGATAAATTCCAAACCGCTTCGCCAATTTTCACATAGTAATACCCTTCTCACTTAGCCATGTGTCCAGAACCTTAATTTTCACTTCCTTTTCAATACGCGACATTTCGAAAACGCAGAATTTGAACCGCTTAAACAAGTAAACAAAAGAAAGCTGACAGTCAAACGCACAGCATGCAGTGTTCAGAGCATAAAAAACCATCAAAAATACAAATAAATATGTGGATAGCTAATATTCGATACACTCCTTAATATACAGCAATGATTGCAAATTCACTTTGACGCTACATAACAAAGGAAGAAAGAATAATGTTTCTTTCCGCTTCCTTTTTTCGGACATTTTCTGCAACTTCGACGATGTTTAAGTTTCAATCGCACCTGCGAATCACAGAAAGAGCAGTGTACGCGGCAGAGACAGAGACGAAGACAGATGAGAGCACGTGAGCGCGATCGTTTAAAAGAGAGTGTGGTTCACTCACTTCAGGTACTCACTTAGAAACAGAAAGTTTACAGATTACACTCTCTATTGCTAAGAAGCTTTGAGAAACGTCTACTACAATCCAAAAAAAAACTTATTAAAAGAATTATCCGTTTGATTTAAGTGATTACAGAAAATAAGAAACTTTACCTCCTATTTTTAATGCATTTTAAGTCCGAATTGAAAATTTCATCACAAATAACCTAGAGTATCAATTATCGCCATTATTAGGCGATACTTTATAACAAAGATATCAGCAAACTTGAACTCTGTTGTTATTTATTCGTGTCCCACGTAATGTCAAAGCACCAATGACCAATGAACCACTTTATCAAAAATTGCTGTCAATCTGCGAGAGCAAATCACACACCAACGGTCTGTCATTGACGGGGATTTTGTTTAGCTGGATGACCGAAACAAAAGAAATTGCTTATTTATTTGGTCGTCTCGCCGACGCATGTTTGCTTAACTGCAGTTTATTTAACGCTTGACACTGATGCGTCCAAGAGAACAAAACTGATGGGTTGATGTCAGCTGGGATGGAAATAAATGATCACATTTTGACAAGCTAATGTCAAGTGTCCTCTAGCAGTTGCCTTTCTCACAGTGATTTGAGTAAAACTGTCCCCTCGGATATTGCGCTCTTGTCTTCGGTGTTGAATAGAGCAAGAATTGGGTTGGTATAATTATTGAAGTAGCATTATATTAAAGATTTTGAAGCATCATAAAAATTGAGTAAATTTTCTTGTACACCTGAAATGAAAAATATGTTGTCTATAAGAAATATACGTGCTCTAAAATAAACGATTACTTACCGACAAGAACAAGTTCATATTGAGTGTCATCATTCTTCCACAAGACAGTTGCAACGGGCGTTGAGACTCACTGAGCATGAATTTAAGGGTTTTCTGATCTGCGTTGTTCATTCCGTGCCATGATATGTTGTATATTTTCTCCGTGAATAGTTGATTCTTAACGTCAATCAATGTCCCCAAAAGACAGGACAGAAACAGTTGGAAAGAAGCTATCAAGATAACCATGTATCCAGGTATCCATACGTCCTGTTTAAAATAATGATAGTGGTTATTCAAAAATAGTAATAATTATGAGTTGATCCTGAGAGGCAAACGCACAATATGAAGTACGAATAATGTCACGACAATCTGCGAAGCATTGCTACCAACTTCCACGAATGTTTGCGTAGCGTAAAGATTTTCAATTGTTGTGATAAAATCTACTAATCGTTGCTGATTTTGTATTATATCGATCAACTTTTCTCGCACTTGCATGTCAAGCGCTCCTTTGACATTTCGTCCAATCATCTCATCCAAAGCTTGCAACTTCAATACCAATAAATCATACTGTATACAGATATTGAACACCAATGCAAAGTATACATTCTGAGAAGCGGTCAGTCCAGGTGGAGTCCAGCACATACAACTAATCTGGTAGAGATAGTTCAGCTGGTAACCGTCGTCGGTGGATAGATTTGTAAACGGAATAATCACTCCGAAAGGCAGAATTTTCTCACCATACAGTAAAAAAATCATCAATGGTAAGAACACACACAAGATAACCGCACCTAAAAAGCTGATGCTGAAAAACCAAACGCATCGCTTCAGAAGTTGCGTGTATTTCAAAAGTACTTCTTGTTCCTGTTCATCATCCGAAGTTTGTCTGTAGGTTTGCTTTGCCTCAAACACAAGTTTGGCGGCAGTAGAAGCTTGGGAAATTAGAAATCCCAATCGTCCACAACCAATCACACCGAAGAAAAACGTAACGAGCACAAATATGAAGTTGAATATGTTATCCTTGAACAGATACAAATTGACGAACGATATCATCATGTAAAATCCAGCCAAGAAGATGATAAAATAAGTGACTGCCGAACGACGGTATTTCAATCCAAATACGTCACATCCTAGCAACTGCAGTGTTAGATGCTGCCAGTCAAGAATACGTTGAAAATCTTCAAAGGGGGTCCCGCGAGGCATTTTTTTGATTTCTGGGTTTAGTTTTGGTCAGCACTACTCACTTCCTTACGAAAAACTGTTAACGCTGTGAATGGAAAGGCAGGATATACCCCTTTGAACTTCATCGTGAATTCTGTTTGTTCATGGTCGGTAAGGGGATCAAAGAGTATTGTAATTAGACCATCTCATTTGGATCAATTATCATGATTTAAATTAATTGTACCATACTACCGTTGATCGTCATATGGTTGATATGAGTCCTATGGTCCTATGAGCTGAAGTGATTATTATGTTCAGCTTGAAGCCTTTAGCAATATTTTTTAGTCATAAAATAGAAATAAAATAATTTTTCCTAACAAATGAATTCATTTAACGAATCTAGGGTTGTTACCACAACTGACCTTCTATTGGCTAACACAAAATTTAAACTCCAAATAACCATGCCGTCACTAGATCCATACTACACAGATAAAAAGGACAACTGAATTTTCTGCGTCATCTAATGTAGATAAAGGGAATACTTAGTTTGACAGAAAATAATGAAATTTGTCAAAAGCAGATAATTTCTCATCTCCATGCAAAGCTCTAAAGACTGTATTCGATGAAATTTGGACACACAAAATAGGTCACCAAAAATTTTTCTTGAGCCCGATTCTTTTCAAACTTTCTGGAAATAAATAACTACTAAATGGTTAAGTTTTGACAACATTAGCTTATTGAACCTCTTCTCCCAACCCAAATGCCCGCACCTTTGCCTTGACCCCTTTCATCAAATTTTGAGCAATGATAGGACCGACTTGCTTACTTACTTTTAACCACACTTTCTTTAGTTCAAGTTCATTTTCTATCAGTTTTGGAGTTTTAACGAGCTTTGCCTTCATGATTGCCCAAAATATTTCAATTGGGCGAAGTTCCGGAGTGTTAGGAGGGTTGACGTCTGTTGGTACAAAACTACATTATTATCTTTGTACCAGTCTAGGACGGGCCGGGCATAGTGGCAAGATGCCAAATACGGCCAAAACAATGTCGGGCCATTGTGAGATCTCAAGAAGGGCAGAAGTCGTTTTTGGAGGCATTCGTCCTTGTAGATTTGTCCGTTGACGGTCCCAGAAGTGATGAAGGGCTGACTCATTTTGCCACATCCGCAGATCGCTTGCCAGATAAGGAATTTTTTGGCGAATTTCGACAGTTTCTTCTTCCGTACACTCTCCGGAACGGCCAACTTAGAGATGTTCCTGTCCTGGCATTTTTTTGGTGTCGGCTTTAATGTAGGTCTCATCGTCCATCACAATGCAGAACGGTTTTGTGAGCCACTCCCTGTACAGTTTTTTTGCACGAGTTTTGGCCACCGAGTTCTGTTTATCGCTCCGGTTCGGTGCCTTCTGGACCTTGTACACATGTAATCCAGAACGTTTCATTGTTTTCTGCACAAAACAAACTGAAACTTTCGCCTTTTTCGCGGAAACGTTGGGATAACGCTTAAATTGGTTCAATACCATTCTGGCCTTCTCCGGCTTTGATGTGCTACGTTTTTTGCCACTACCATTTTTCCGCTTGGTTTTCTTACGGTTCTTGAACGTTTTGATCACATGAGATACGGTTGTTGAATGTACGATTCCGAGCTGTTTTCCGATCCATCGATGGGAAGCGTTTGGGTTTTCGAAGTGAGTGCCCAAAATTTGTTGGCGCACTATTTCTTCATTCGAAGCCATCACTGAAATCACTCGACCGATTTTCACAAAACTTATTACACAATTGACACAACACAATGAAATACATTCAGTTAAAATTTCAATAATTTTTACCCACACGCTAAAAAGTTACGAACAATTGCGTGTGTCCAAATTTCATCGAATACAGTCTTTAGGAGCGGCTGATCATCGTCCTTGTGCCAGCGTGAGACTGTGCACGATGGTCATCCGGCGAGACAGGGGATTGGGGAAGGTCCAACAAGCCGCCCTTAATAATCAATGTTACAAATAATACAGAAGTTAATACCCAAGTAGCACAATACGGTCATAATTAGTTGAAATAACTTGATTTTGACTTAGCAAGTAATATTTATGTTATCTCAACCAAATGGAAACAAGGGTGCTACTAGGCTATGGACCGGAACAATCGGCAAAGACCTAGGCGACGAATTAAAGACTACGATTGAAAACTCGGAACATGGAACTGCAAACCGCTCTGCTACCCTGACTGCGATAGGATAACCTATGACGAACTTCAACCACGTAACTTCGAAGTTGTAGCACTGGAAGAGGTTTGCTGGACAGGACAGAAGGTATGCAAAAGCGGGCATCGAGCGGCTTCACAATGCTGGGCAAAATGCGTCAATGCGTGATATGATGGTTTTCAATCAACGCTAGAATGTGCAAGCTGAGGATCTAGAGTCGATTCTTCAACAACCGCATCATTAACGTACACTGTCCATACGAAGGAAGACCTGATGACGAAAAAGAAGCGTTCTACGCGCAGCTAGAGCAAGTGTATGATGGCTGCTCGCAGCGGGACGTAAAAGCCGTCATTGGTGACATGAACGCTCAGGTAGGATGGGAGGCAATGTACAGACCATACCGTATCGAATGATAATGGCCAACGATGCGTGAACTTTGCGGCCTCCCGTGGTTTACTGCTCGAAGTACCTTCTTCCCCCATAAAGGCATCCACAAAGTCTCTTGGAGATCACCTGGCCAACGAACAGAGAATCAAATCGACCATGTTCTAATCGACGGAAAATTCTTCTCCGATATCATCAACGCTCACACTTACCGCAGTGCAAATATTGACTCAGACCACTACCTAGTTGCAGTATGTATGCGCTCAAAACTCTCGACGGTGTACAACATGCGTCGAATTCAGACGCCTTGACCTAACATTGAGCTACTACGGGAAACCAGAGTTGCCCAGGAAAACGCGCAACAGCTAGAAGCAGCCTGACCAACGGAAGAGCAGCTTGGCGCAGCTACTCTTGAGGATGGCTGGAGAGATATTCGAACCGTCATTGGTAGCACTACAATAGCGACACTAGGTGCTTTTGCACCTAATCGAAAAATTGATTGGTTTGATGGCAAATTTTATGAGAAGTTGAACAGCTCGCGCAAAGGCTACGTACCACAAGCTGATAAGTGCAGAGACCTGGATGGTAACCTTCTCACAGGTGAGTGTGAGGCAACGAGCAAGGTGGATCGATCAAGTAGAAGGCGACCTCGCAGACAGGCAGACGCAAGGTACAGCCATGGACCGATTACAATGGAAACAACTTCTGTGTACAGCAGAGGCCACGCCGGCCTTAGTCTGATTGGTAAGGTAAGTATGCGAAGCTCTAGGAGTGGACGGTAATTTATTGCTAGAACGAATAGAAATGAAGAGAAAGTGTATTGATAGTTCCGTATATCGGGGTAACGGCAGGCTTTGAAATTGAAAGATACAAGTTTGAAAACGAGCGGAGGGCATTGAACTGTAGTACCCGATCAGGCACATAACCCTTTACCATACTACTCAATGCAGGGTAGGCAAGGGATAGGATACCCCCTTGACTGGTAAAAGGTTATGCCACCGATCGGGCTCTTATAATACCTATTGCTTTTATCTGGTTCTAGCGATTTGTCCCTCTCCCAATACTGCCTAACACGGGTGAGAAATTGTTTCCCGCTGTTGGGTTTATTTTTAGCATGTACCGACTATTTCAAACATTTGTTCTTCTCGTCATACTATTACCTATAGATCTCAGAGAGGAACGACATTGGGTAGTATAGTCAAAGGTTATGTCTCTGATCAGATACTATCGTTCAATGCCCTCCGCTCGTTTTCAAACTTGTATCTTTCAATTATTATCGCGATCTGTCAAGTAGTTTTCAAGATGCATTCGAAACAGGGAGAGCTACGCCAGCAAATCTTGGGTGCGGTGATCGATAATCCTAGTCAGTCGCACAGATGGATCGGCAAAAGGCTTGGAATCCACCATTCCACCGTGCCCCGCGTTGTGAAGATGTTCCAGGAGACGAAGACCATCGAGCGACGCGCTGGAGGCGGCCGAAAACCGAAAACGGAATACCCAGAGAAGGCGCGGAAGATAAGGCAGTACTTTAAGAATAACCCGAACCTTTCCACCCGAGATGTGGCCAAAAAGGTCCAAAGTGGAGGTTTCGGAATAGTTTCTGAAGAGAAAGATGGACAAATTTGCGAAGAAGTGCCTGTTGTGGCAGGCGGTCTGCGAGTGCGGACGGTACAGCAAGCCGTTCGTTACAACCGGCACCATAAACGGGCAGATTTATCGAGAGGAATGCTTGCAGGAGCGCTTGCTGCCCTTCCTCCGCTCTCATCGAGGTCCCACGCTGTTCTGGCCGAATCTCGTGCCACTGCGCCAAGCCTGTAATGGATTGGTGCAAAGCGAAGGGCGTTAATGTGGTCCCGAAAGAGGCGAACCCGCCAAATACACCAGAATTTCGTCCAATCGAATAGTTTTGGGCGATAATGAAGAAGAAGTTGAAGAAAAGCGGAAAAACATTCAAAACCGATGAAGCTTTGAATGAAAACTGGGAGAAATTGTGTAACGAAGATGGACAAAACCTCGGCCAAGATCTCATGAGCAGCGTTAAGAGAAATGTACGAGCATTTAGCTTTGGAGGAAATTCAATAAATAAATTAAGTATGCTCAAACAAAGCATATATATAGTTATTTAATTCCTGAAAATTCTAGAAGTATCCGATATAAAATGATTTTTTTATGATCATATCTGTGTGTTTCATTTTTTTCGAGTCTTTATGTGTAAGTGTTATAATTAATTCACTGAGGATTCTTCCCGTTTGCTATACACTTTACATATGTTTTGACAGGTCCTGAACTGTTCTTTCACTTTCATGGTCATTTTACTCTCCATTGGACCACTCTGATGACCGCTAACTTCCTTCTTTCAGCATCTCAGGTGCTCCTTGAAGGTACTCATCACACGAGGTACAGTTGTATTTGCAATTTCAAGCTTTTTAGAAACCCATCAGTGGGATGCATCTGGATTTTGATTGTAAGTGCACAAAGTTGATTCACGGTCAATTTCTTGTTTCGACGACATTACTGGAACTACTGTGAATATCTATGAAACATGACAGATACACGCTGAATGAGATTTGCTAAAATTTTCAGGTTTTTTATTCATACGGCTCAAAAGTTACAGAAGATCTTTGGTGTACCATATGACCTGCTTTGCTAAGATGATAACCATCATTTGCATTAATAAGCATCAAATATCATATGTGGACTTTCAAAATGATAACGGGATGCATACGAAAATAATCAATGTACGAGGTCATTTCAAATTCCTACTTGTCAAAAAAAGATTTCAAAGGAAATGTCAAATTCCATATTGTCCATATTGATTGAGCCAGTTCCACTTCCGCCATATTATGAATCTTTTTAGCATGTTTGCTTCCAGTTAGAATTAAACATTAAAAAAACGGGTATTACGATTAACACATATAATAGAACGTACACGGAGATAAATCCGTTTGTTTTTTTTATCATGCAACTAACTCTTATCTTATTTTATGAACTCATGTTTCTTATTCATGCTTTCAGGAATAAAATGACCGATGCGAGTCATGAACTTTGGAAGAATTGTTTTGCCTCTAATCTTAAGTTGTGTAATCTTCTTCACAAATCAAGTGTCTATTCGAGAATAACAATAGTGTAGTGAGTACATCCACCAGATCCTGTCACCGCTCTTCACATCCAGACTCGGTTCGAATCCCGACGTTGTATTTTTTTTGTTTACATTTAGAGTCGATAGAGTAGATTTGCCACATTCATGAATTATGTTTCTAGTATCAGGAATTCAGCTCATGGTTTAAACCCGATCAAATCATGATTTCATTGCGGTGGAAAAATAGTACATGGTAACAGGAATATTGTTCATGGTGTATTTTCATAACACGAAAACACAACATATGCATGAAATCATTACCTGTTTTTCTCATTTGGAAGAACAAATTATTTCCCGTGTACTTATCGGCTTTTCACCTTTTCTTGAACTCTTCCCTGCAAAGAATCTTCAGCTTTTCTTTCTTTCTATCGAACATTTTACGTTATTCATTTGTTGCTTATTTTTCTCTTACTTTCTTGCTAGACTCATCCGTTTTTCTTCACTTTCACACCTTTTTTAGTTTTTGATGTTCCAAATATTGCTTATAATTAGCATATGCTTTTCTAGCCATCATCAGCAGTTCTTGAGGGATGGGAACTAGATGTGGTTCATTTCCGAATAACTTCAATCACCATCAACGAATTTAATGTTTTCTCACACATTGCTGATCGATCGTTGGCAAGGTTTCCAGCCGTTGTCGCTCGAAAACAGTATTTCCATGCGGTACCGTCAAAGCTGCGACAACGACGGGCGATACCAACGGATATTTAGTTTGCATTAAAAAATGGATTTTTTTTCGGATGGTGATAAAAAAAAGCTAGGACAGGTAATTGCTTTTGATAAATTTCCTATGGAAGGTAATTATTTAAGCTTACTTGCAAAAAAAAAATCGCCCTTGCGAGCGGCCTTCCGGCGGATAATTCCGGAAGATTCACCATGGTGGATGAAAACATGCGTGTAGGCCTGTTTTTGAGTTCTTTCTTCGTTGAAATTGCTATTATTATACTTCAATAACGCTTAAATTAATGCTTCAAATTTTAAATGTACCGGGTGCGGCAGAAAATAATGCGAAAATGTTCAAACTTGAGTATTTGGTTAATTCGTGTAGCTAGTGACTAATTTCTGTCGAAGGAGTATTTGTTTATGTTAATTTTCAAGTGCTGCAGTCGAACATTCTATTTGCTTCATTGCAAATTCGTCAAAATGTCCGCGAAAGAAGTGATCACCAGTTTGTTGCTCGCCCAGAAGAAGCCGAAAGAGATTGCCAAGGTGGTAGGGTGCCATTTGGCAACAGTTTACCGCATAAAAAAGTGCCTGCAGGATGGTCATAAGCAGCGGAAGCCGGGAAGCGGACGTTCGCGCTTTGCACGCACGCCGAACGTGATCAAATCGGTCCGTGCAAAAGTTGCTCGCAACCCGGTGCGTTCCATAAGAAAACTTGCAAAGGAAGCCAATATTTCGGAGAAATCCATGCGGAGAATCATCAAAGAAGACCTGCAAGCATCTTCCAGAGCCAGAGTGAAACGCCACTTGATTACGGGCCGGGTCAAGGAACTACGAGTGATCCAAGATTGCTTTCCTTGTTGAAGAAGGAAAAAATGATGATCCTGTTCTCCGACGAAAAGCTTTTCAGCATCGATGCTGTGCCAACAGCCGCACGGACCGGTTCATTTCACCACAAAAGATGGAGAACGTTCGGGAAAAAGTGAAATTCAAATTTCAAACCAAACATCCGGCTGGTGTCATGATGTTTGGCTTGGTGGCGTCCAACGGTTTGAAAATGCCGCCTGGTTTCATTGATGCTGGAGTTAAAATCAATACCGAAGTGTATATCGGTATTTTAAAGGACCAAGTTCTTCCCTGGGTTAAGGCCAACTTCTCCGAGGACCAAAACGTTGTCCTACAGCAGGATGGAGCGCTGTGTCACACGTCCAATCGAACCCAACAATGGTTGAACGATAACATGAAGTTTTGGCCGAATGATTTGTGGCTCCCTAGCAGTCCAGATCTTAATCCGGTGGATTATTCGATTTGGGCATATGTTGAAACGGGAGTCTGCAAAACATCACACCCTAGTGTGTAAACCCTGAAGTTAACCATAACACGCACATGGCAGTCAATGTCGGAGGACTACGTCCGAAAAGCATGCTCTGGCTTCCGGCGTCGGCTTGAGGATGTTTGTATTTGTATTTGTATTCGTCTTCGATTCTATCGTACAGACTTAATCTTAACCTACATTCTTAATTCTCGATTTAAAACAATATTTAGACAGATTAAAATCAAATAAATCACTTACACTGTTAAAATTTCTAATGCAAGAACTGAGTGGGTTATTGTATCCATAATTCGTCCTATGTACTGGAATGGCAATCAGAGCAGCATTTCTGAGCCGGCGACTAGGTACGTTGAATTGCACACACGATTGAAGATCCGAAGAATCGATATTGTGTTTAGGAATATAAAAAATCAATAACCTTTGCAGCTTTAAGCGTCTAGACGAGAGCAGCTCAAGGTCAATCAGTTGACAACGCGCTGAATAGTCTGGCAGGTTAGCAGGGTCATTCCATGGCAGGTGACGGAGAGCAAAGCGGATGAACAGCTTCTGCACGCGTTCGATACGAATGACTTGTGAGGTGTGGTAAGGGGCCCAGACAGGGGCAGCGTATTCCACAACACTACGCACTAGCGCACAGAACAGTGCCTTTAGTGCATGTACGTCAGTGAATTCTAACGCATTCCGTCGGATAAAACCGAGAACAGCAAAAGCCTTAGCAGTAATGGTTGAAATATGCTCGTTGAAACGTAGCTTGGAATCCATTATCACACCTAAATCTCGAATAGACTGAACTCGTTCAAGTGTTGTTCCAGTAATGGTGTATTTGTGTCTAATGGGAGATAATCACCGGAAAAAAGTTATCACTTTATACTTCTTAATGTTTACGCTCATTCCATTTTCGTCGCACCAACGAAGAAGCAAATCAGTGTCAGCGTGCAGAGCAATGCAATCCAGCATAGATTTTATTCTTCTGAAAATTTTGAGGTCGTCGGCGTACAGCAGTTTAGCAGATGAGAATTGATCGCATAAATCGTTGATGTACAGAACGAAGATCAAAGGTCCAAGCACACTACCTTGCTGAACACCAGAAGGAACGCAGAAGGTCTCGGATCGAGAGTAGTTCACCTGAACGAAAGCCTCCCTGCCAGTCAGGTATGACAAAATCCAATTGGCTATCCAATCAGGAAAACCCATGTGACGAAGCTTCTCCACGGCATATTGGTGAGGAACGGTGTCAAACGCTTTCGAAAAATCGAAGTACCTATATGGAGTCCACCTGATTCCGCTGCTCGATCTCCCGAAACAGCACATTCGAATAACATAACAAATTGGTCGTTGTAGAGCGATGTGGAATAAATCCATGTTGATATTCCGAAATAATTGGTCTCGAAGCAGACAGTATTACTTTGTGAACCATGGATTCAAGGAGTTTACCCAAGCAACAAAGAATCGAGATTCCACGATAATTGTCAACGCTTCGTGAACTCCCAGATTTGTGAACTGGAATCATTTTGGCGGTTTTCCATAATCCAGGAAACGTTTTTTCACTAAGCGACCGATTGAAAAGCAGGGTCAGTGGTCCGATTATAGACCTAGCACAGTTCTTCAGAAGAAAAGGCGTAAGGCCATCAGCACCGGCCCCTTTCGAGACATCTAGGTCGCGGAGAGCTGACATCACTTCCTGTTGGGAAAACTGGAAGCATGGAAGGTGAATATCGTGGATTGGGATATTCTGAAAGTTTCCAGGGTGCAGTAGTGGCGATGTTGAGCTAAACACACTTTGAAAGAAGCTTGCAAAAAGGTTCGCAGCCTCCCCGGATGTAGTTACCGTAGTACCACCATAACTGACCGTGTTCGGGATCTGACTATTTGACTTTTGCGCTCTCACATACTTCCAAAATATCGATGGGTTATTTTTAATGTTCGATTGCAGGTTATCCAGGTATCTTCGGTGGCTGGACTTAAGAAGCTCATTATAGGAAGATTCCACAAGATGAAGCAGATTCCTGTTTTCGGCAGATTTCGTAGCGAAGAACCGCTTACGTACTTTCCTTAACCTGTTACGCAAGTTTCTTAACTCTACAGTCCACCAGGGTTTTCTGATAACATCTCGATTAACACCACGGCGACGAGGGACTCTCGAATGCAATATTCCAAACAGTTTGTCGTAGAACAGGATAACATTGGCGTCGACAGTATTCCCATGGAGGTAATCATCCCAATCCACCGAACAGAGCTCAGCATTGAGAGAAGTAAAATCGCAACGCCGATAGTCCAGATCCATGATGTCCGATTGGGGTTCATGAGGGATGGGTACGAAACAGTTTACGTCGATTTGTAGAACTAACGGTGGATGATGCTCATCAATGGGAAGAAGTAGTATAACTGGTTGCGAAATTTCCATGATGTCCGTAGAGCTTGTAAACACCAGATCTAAAACTCTACTGTTGCGATTGGATATGGAGTTAAGTTGCACCAGACCACAAGCCGAGATGGAATCGGTAAGAGCAACTTTTTGCTCGCTAGATGCGTTTGTGGGCAGGTATCCGTTGAGATCATCATCAAAACTCCCCTTCAGGTGAGGGAGATTATAATCACCAAGCAGCAGAATGATATCGTTGTCGGAAGACGTTTCAGAAACATGTTGAGCAGCAGCGCCGTGGATGGCATACAGCATTGGGCTAGAATTTGGACGTAGATAAATGCCAAAAACGTACAACGATCGGTTGGCAAACTTCACGCGCACTGCAACTTGCTCAAGCTCATTACAGTCTGTCAAAGAAACTTGTGCACAGCGTAGATCGCATTTGACTGCGACAATCACACCGCCACCTCTCGATAAATTGCTAGTGGATTCACTGCGATCGCAACGAAAAATAGAGTAATCCGACGACAGTTCGGAGTTACCGATGTCGGGCCGGAGCCAAGTTTCGGTAAGAACTACTACGTCATACTCACAGTTGGATAACCGTAGCTTCAAATCGGTCGTTTTAGTTCGCAACCCCCTGACGTTTTGGTAGTAGACGCACAGAAAACGAGAATCGTCTAGTCTGGCTGCGTTAATGCAGATACGCCGTCTGCTGTTCACTTGAGGATCACTGTTGGCCAATGACGGGAGAGCCTCGATTGTGTCTGGGGGAGGCAAAGCTTCCGTAGTACATTCGTCAATGCGTTCCAGTGGCTGATTGCAGTTCGGAGAGTGATCGGTGATTGGAGCAGTGCTGTGAGCGGAGAACGGATCAGAGATGGTACTGATCGAATGTTAATCGTACTTGCCTGGTGTAGCTGGTTGGAAGACCACTTCACCAGCAACACACACAGGGCCGGGACGACTGTTGAACGCTGGCAGGAATGGCACGACTGTGGTGAGTGGCTCGGTGGCTTCCATAATGCCAACATTTTTGCGTCCCTGAAGTGTAGTCGACAGCGAAGAAAAACAGGTTAAAATTCCAGAGGATGCTAGACGTGATCCAGCGGGTTTCTGTTTGTGGTGTCCATTGGTATTATGACCAGTGTATCGTGAAATCTGACTTAACACTACTGATGAGTTGCATGGTGCACAGTTCAAGGTTGGTGGCTAGTTTAGCTGCGCTGCGCTAAACACAAGAACACATTTCAGGCGAAGAATTTATGCTATCGAACACATACTTGCCTGAGAGAGGAGGTTGGAAGCCCCCTCTACCAGTCTCAATCCCAGGTCCAGAACGACTACGATGACAGGAGCCAGCAAGCACGACTGGGAGGAGAGGCTCAGGGGCTTCCATAAGGCGACAGGCAGTGCGTTCTGAATTGGTTGGAACATCAACTATGGCAGGATTCATGTTAATCACGTGTTTTGTAATAATCGTGGGCTCGGGTAGTTTTTTTCTCGTGGTTCGAAAGCTCCATCTGGCCAGTACCATTTATCCCCAACGGTATTTCACACATTTGTTTGCACGATTGCTTTGAACGACACAAATGTTAGCTCGCGCTGATCCTTACCTCTGGGAATTAGTTTCACCACTTTCACCATGGAAGCGTCCACATTTGTAATCTCGCAGATATGGTTTCGAATAGCCGCTTCGGTCTGATCGGGTGCAAAAGGTGTGACGTAGAATGCTGCTAAATGGTCGTCCAATTGCAGCTGAGATTCCTTTGGAGCTACTTTCAATGAATCAATACCTAGCGGTCGTGTGGTTGGTGGTTGTTGAGGCGGTGCAATTGTGGTGGACTTCATCACGTTTGCTGCATGGCTAGAGTGATTAGCGGATGAGACTAAGCTCACTCCAGCTATTGCAGTTTGAACACCAACGGTGGCGTTACTCATATTCAGCTGATTTTTTCCTTGAGATGAACAGTTATCAGATCGACTGGATATGATTTGCACGCGTTTGCTACCAGCAATGAATTTGTCTGTTGGTTGATTGATAGTGCCGTTTATGTCATCGAGAACTTCAAAGAAAGAAGTAACGTCACATGAGCGAGAACGGTTGAGAGGATCAACCGAGTCGTAGAGTGGAAGGCTGCATGGTCCTGTGATTGGTTGCACAGATAGAAAGAAACATTGAATTTTATGTGTTTTCTAATGCACATAAAGGGAATGCTAGGTTTGGCAAAAATTAATGGGATATTTCATGTAAATTGAGGTCAGATAACGCCTGCATCTAGCCTGTTGTATGACAGATTACAAACATTGTTGTATGGTGCAGGAAAAATTGCATACAACTTCGTTGTTTACGCCTCCTTTGGGTTGAAATTAAACGAGAGGAAATTTTACGCGCTTGTTAAAATTAATTATTTTTTTCTGTGTGGTTTCTTGTTCCTTTTGATGGGCAAAAATAATACCGTTAATATTTCACAGATTCTCACCGTAGTTTCCCAGTCTTGTGTCCATTGAGTCCATCCTAATGAGAAGTTCACGTAAAGCCTTCATAATAATTTTATCACGATCATAAACTGAGGGCTCGAAGTTCAATCGACAAGCCTGACAGAACCATAGCAGGCCCACTTTAGCGGACCACGATGCATGATGACTTCTGTTCACTCCTACACAGCTTGGGTGGAATTGCCGATAACAAGATCCATTGCAAACAATAAATTTGTTTGGGCTCAAAGTTTTGTTGCATCCATTGCACGTATCCATGACGTGGAACTCGGTCGACTTATCTGTGGAGTACTTTGTATGTCGCCTTTCGATATACTTCGCGCACAACACTGAACGAGCGGTGATGAAAACAAAACAAAAATCGACGTGACGAGAGATGATTGGCAACAGCGTTATCACACTATGTACAAAAAATACACTTTATCGAGCATGCACAAAATAAAATCATAAAAACAACAACAATACAAGGGCTCACGGCGAAAACTTCAACATGCATAAGCTGACAAAGAATTCCGTGACTGAATGTGGTACATATGGATAATAAAATTGGTCCACAAAACGAATAAAAATGCGAAAAACCGTTAGAATAAATTCACGCTAAACCGACTTGGTGGCCATACTGATTGCCTATTATTAATAAATATGGAGGACACACTGAATACATTTGTTTAAAAGGACTTTATAAAGATAACTGCACTCGAGAATGTTGATATTATTGCTTGAATTAGTTGAAAATGGGATTTGTAAGAAATAGAACAAATTTTCGCATTATTTTCTGCCGCACCCTGTAATGCAAAAGCACTGTAGATCGGACATCAATTTTAGCATACTTTTAGGTAACCTTATTGAATTCCATCAACTTTCAAGAAATGCTGGTTTTCAGGCAACCAATAGGTTTTATGACCTAAAGGAGCGGAAGGAACTGGTGATTAGTCAAAAATACGTTGAGCAGCCAATTTTTTCCACGAGAGAAACTGCCCTAATGTTGTTTTCTGAAATTTATCAGAGATTACAATCACCCTGCTACAAAAAGCCTTCAAATAGAAAATTTCCTTTCGGTATGATTCTACAGACGTAGGTAATACTTGCGCTGATAGTGGTTACACTCTCATCATCATCGTCATCATCAAAAAAATTAACCAACTTAACGCAGAACTGGTCATATTTCTACATAAACAGAACATAACTACCGCTCATATGCGGCACTGCATCCCTAGCAGCACACTTGTTGCAATTAAGTAAAGTTAACTTTATGTGACCTAAATAAGTCACTATCAAGTAGCTGCAACCAATTATGACAGTTTTGGGTTGCTTGGGATGTATTCAAAATAACAAAATATTTTGTTCGAATACAGCTGAGCAATAGCGAAAAATTAAGGGTAATTGATGAGCAGTTAAATTAGTGCGCCACACCGTCGCATTCTTTTCATGAGCTTTTGATCAGAAATTAGTAAGAACTTTTTGTTCAAAACTTTTCAGAATTATTAAATATCCCGCTTATGAATATACGTTTTTTTTACGGTGCACTCATGCAGATTATGCTCTTCCACGTTCTCTTAACAGCATATTGCCTCACGATAAAGTAGCAACAACAAGAGAAAAAGTAAGCAAGCATCCATTGTAGTAAGTGTATTTGAATGCATCTACTTCGCTTGACATGAAACATAAATAAATAACATAATGCCAGTAAAAGATGAAAGCCTTTAGTAGCTGCAAGCTCCGCGAAGCATCATCACCATCGGCATCATCGACTGTTGATAGCAAGCACAAAAGGGTTAGCTTTGCATACCAACAGTGGCGTGCCTGCACAGAGGGAGCGCCGGTTACACTCAGTCGCTCTGCTTTTGTCTTCTTCGTTTTTTTGGGTTCGACAAATATCTTCCCATTCTCTAGTGGAGCGACCGGATGCTGGAATGTCGGCTTTTGACAACGGCTAGCGAGGAGATGCAAGAACACAAAAACAAACACTTTTTTTCACGTACAATAATAGGCAGATATGCACTTTACTCACAGGTAATTCAATTTTGCTTTGCCCTTATCGGAAACCTATGGGCGAAGCAAACGCTAGAATCGGTTTTTTTTTTGATTGTTTTGTTTTTGTCGATCTGGTTCTACTGGCGCCAGTAAGATGACAGCGGATGTGGACATTAGGTTTCCAATCCAACAACATAAGTCAGCTGAGCTGTAGGAAACGCAGCAGTTTGCGTCATTTGCGATTGTCATGCCAAGTTTGTTCTGAAATTTTAAATAAATTTATTTTAAAATGCTGCATTTCTTCCTTTTTTTTTAAAAAAAAAAGGACCGTGCGTATCGTAGTTGCTACTCCGTTACTGATCAGAACTAGTGTTATTGCACAGAGAACCACTTGGGAGCTTGGGAGTAGCTTTACATCTTCAATGTACAAGTTCACTAGTTCATTTTATTTATAGATCAGTACCGGCGCCGGCCACGTCCTCACGGTCTTTGGGGAGTGGGGGAAGGATGATTAGTTTGACAATCGTTGGTTAGAGACCGTATTTACCTCTGCGTCTCCACAATTGTCAAGGGAGGGCTGGATTTGTATTAGTGAGGCAGGTTATTTTTAGATCATGGATTCACTGTGATAAGTGATGCGATCAATGAAAGCGTAGTAGACTGCTTTTTATTTTAAATCTAATGGTGATAGAAAGAGGCAAGTGACAAATAGCAAGGAAGGGGACGAGAGCCTGGGATTGAACTCCTGACAATCGGGTCAGTAAGCAGAACGGGTAACCACTGAGCTACCTAGCCCCGTCAAATTGTTTTAAAACGCTGCATTTCTTCCTGAACATTTATTGTAAAATTTAACTGTCCTAGAATTTTGTCATAAAAAAAAGTTATATGAGCAGTCCAACTTCGTGCATATGTCTAGTGATGAACGCAATATATACTATTATAGTCATTTTTATTCGAAAACTCTAGAACCCCGACCACAGCGGAAACAGAGAAAACGTGTCAATACCACACATTGGTTTGATATGCTGAAACTGAATTTTACGTTCGATTTCTGCTTATTTGCTATGTTATTCCTTCCATAAGGAAATTCAGTCGAATGTTCGGGTAGATACGGCAGTGATTGTGTATTTGAAGGAAAAAGCCTTCCGGGCTCTATTAGATATTGCGAGCTATCACTGGCGATGGCTTGCAAACAACCGAATGGAATGCAATAAACGAGGATGAATTAAAATTAAAATTGTTCCGAGACCCCACTTCGATGCGAAGTGATAGAGGCCATCGATGCCTGGCAAAAGGATCATAGAGATGCGTTGAGGGCACGTTTAGTAGTGCGTATTGGTGGGAATGCGTATTCAATGGGAATCTTTTTTATTTTCTATTAGTTCATTTATTACAGTCAAGATGTCTCGATGAGTTACAATTAATATTAAAGCTGAACTTAAGAGGAACGTAACAAAACATTATTCTCGGCAATCGGAGATCGTATCTCGGATATGCGACTTTAGTGAGAACGGGCTTCACATATCTGACACATTTGCCAGAGGGGGGCATAATGATTCCATCGAAGAGGGGCATGCAAAACATAGCTTTCACTACAGGGTAGACCCAAATAAGTGACGCAGTATTTTGTTTCAGTGTGGAATTCTTCTAGCCCTTGCGATGGCTTGTTGCCAGCATATTAAAGAGGGATTGATTAATATGTAAGTAAATTAGTGTTCGCTAGATTTCGAAGTGCCTAACAAAAATATGGATTTCAAAGTACAACGGATTTTGCATTTGGCGGTAAAGCGTCCCAACCAGATACTGGCCGAGACCCGGAAGGAAGGAATATGCCGCACATTAATCGACCGGACGTTGAGAAGATGGGGGACAAGGGGCACCATCGATCCAAAAAAAAACCAGACCGTCCTCGCAGTGTACGTACCAAACGGCGTGTAAAGGCGCTGCGTGAGAGAATTCACCAAAATCCTTGCCGTTCTTCAAATAATCTGGCTAAGGATATGGACATCTCCAGGAAAATTATCAGATCAGTTCTCAAATAGGATTTGAGATTGGTGCCGTACAAGAAAAGAAAAATTCATGGACGTTCGGAAGCTAACAAGAAAAACAGAGTCATTCGTTGTCGTGAATTACTTCGTCAGCACTGTGATTCCGTGATTGTGTCTTCGCATGAGAAAAATTTCGTATTGCAGCAAAGTTTCACCGCTCAAAATGACAGGGTCTATGCAGCGAGTAGTCATGATATTCCTTCTTCAATTTGCGCAGTTCAGCGCTTCCAAAATCTTACATCGGTCATCTCGGATTTCTGCGGTAGGTCACTCACCACTGCTTTTAATTGATAAGGGTGTAAAAATCAACGCAGCATACTACGTAAAAGACGTCCTGGAAGAGCATTTGAAGAAGCATACTTCAACGATGTGTGGGAATAAAATCCTCGAAAATCAGGTGCGTGCCGCTTGTAATGCCTTTGCGAAGAGACTAAGGGCAATTATTAAAGCTAAAGGCTCTAGAATCGAAATGTAAATATGTTCACATGAACAATAAAATATAAGAAACAGAATAACAAAGAATGAAATAAATTATTTGTCTTTTCATGGGAGATACAGTCTTTGTTTCATGCGTCACTTATTAGGGCCTACCCTGTAGTACACTTATGACGATCGATTTGCTTCCAAGTTCTACAACAAAAGAATCAACCGATCAGATGACAAAACGTGAATAATGAAGACTACACAATAGTTCAACACTGATTTTTCACTAGGACCTAGCTGACAAACGTAAACAATGGCTTCTCCGTTCTTTTCCATGATCCAAACTGAAATGGTTCGAATCATATATTTTTCCACATTATACAACATTGAATACTCTGTAATTAAGAATTTAAACATTATTTTTACTGTTTTAATGCGTGTGTGTTATCATCTGACTGTACACTGAAAGTTAATTTTAGTTTATATTACAAAATCGAAAGTAATACTCACTAATCCATTCGTTGTTTTCAGCAACGAAACTGATTTGTTCTTTTTATGAAGGTACATTCGTAATTAATTGCACGCGCAACTGTCAAAAGCACGAAGCTTTTGTTGACACAGAAAGAACATTCGTACATTGTACGGAAACAATGCAGAGAGCTACGAATATTTGGTCACAAATTAAAAAGAAACGTTTCTCTGGTGGCTGCATGAAGGACTGACAGATCTACTTTATCGACTCAAAATGTAATTGACAAATACAAGCGCAAAAACGTGGAATTGTCCAGCGTTGTTTTTATTGTTTCTGACATGAGGTTCGAACCTGAATATTTGAAAAGTGCTGATTCTAAATCCGTGGTTGATCTCACTAGGCTACGCTGACACGTGAGAACTATTTTGATTAATGAGCATGAAGTTATAGCTCACGACAGCGCTGTGATTTTTATTTTGGGATAGATAATTTATTTCCGCCCATACCAGCAGCAACACCATCATACATGAGTACGGTATAAAAGAGAAACAGCGATTGACTGGTCATCACAAAGTTCATTTCGTGCATTTTACAAAAAGGTGTAATGATAGCATTTCACCAGATTAAAAGCAATATGAATATTTCATACAATATACGAGACATTTGTTCTATGTACAAAATCCATGTTTACGAAACGCGTGAAAGCTACTTTACGAAAATAAATTTTCAGTGTATGCACTGAGACGATGTAAACAAAACAGTGGTTCTCGAGTACCAAAGTTGAGAAAAATGTACGCAAAAGAGGTTGTGACTAGTTTGCTGCCCGCCCGAAAGCCCGTAAAACAAACTGCAACGATTGTGGGATGCCACCTTGCTACCATTTACCGTATGCAATGTTCACTTCTTGATGGACCACGTCCATGGAAGCCGGGAAGTGGCCGTCCACGGTCCGCTCCCACACCGAAGGTCATCAGATCAGTAAGAGACAAAGTGAGGCGAAATCCTATCAGATCGATCCGGAAATTGGCTAAGGAAGCCGATATTTCAAAAACTACCATGCAACGGTTGGTCAAAGATGACTTGAAATGTTCGTCCAGTGCAAGAGTAAAGCGCCACCTTGTAACGAACCGAATCAAACAACTGAAGCGCTCGAAGCGTTTGGTATCAGCATTAAAAAAGAAGCATACCATCATCGTATTCTTCGATGAGAAAATTATCACCATTCATCCCGTATTGAACAAACGAACAGACAGGTTTATTTCGCCGAAGAAGATGGAGGATGTTCCAGAGAGTGTGAAATTCAAGTTTACAACCAAACATCCGGCCGGAGTCATGGTTTTCGGGACAGTTGCGTCCAAGGGCTTGAAAATGCCTCCATTAGTTGCTTGATTAAAAGTTAATACCTAGGTTCACATTTCACCTTTAACAAATCATGTTTTTTGTTGATGCATGAAGCACGTCATCAGTAATAATAGTTGAAAATAGGAAATATCCTTCTTATCAACATGCAACCCTAGAGGTGGACAGCAATTTCTGCTAGAACCAAAGATGTGAAGAGAAAGTATTGATAGGTTCGTAAGAGCGCGGCAGGTTGTGAAATTTAATAGAAGTAGTTGAAATTGAGCGTAGGGCATGTTTGTTGTTTTCTATTACATCATTATCTTCATCATTAAAGGTTAATAGCTTTCTTTTGAAGTACTTATATCTTTCCCGCCTAGTATAAATCTAGCGAAATTCCTGCGAAATGTATGCGTCTCCAACTACAGTGATAATTCGCAGGTTGCGACACAACTTCGTTTGTTCGGAATTTCCCGTAAACTCGTTGGGATGGTTTTTCAACAGTCCAACCTTCCAGTGTAGCTAGGGTACCTTGCAATGTTTGATTTTTAAAATCTTGATCAATGTCCATGCCCAAGAAGTGTCTGACTTGTTTAAGGTCTCTCACCAGGAATATCATTTAAAGATTTGATTTTATCCCATCAACATCTTCAAGATGCCTTCTTATGATTAAGATATCATCTATACTATAAATAGAGATTTCAATTTGTAAACGCAACTATCACTTTTCAGCTGAGTAAATCTGAATTGCTCATACAAACGCTCATACAAACTCCTGTGCAGGTGAACAATCACAAGGTGAATTTCGAACCTCATCGCAAGGCAAGTGCATGAATATTGTTTCACTTAATGTTCCATCAAGAAAGGCTGTTGTAACATCCATCTCATGCACAAATAAATAATCTCTGCTCATTAGCTTAAGATAAAATTGCTCGTATGCTTCCCATCTGAGCAACTGGTGCGTAGGTTTTTTGATAATCAAATCCATATCGCTGTGAGTATCCCTTCGCGACCAGACGAGTTTTATAACGACCATCATCTTCTAAACTAATAATCAGCGTTGTGGCATTTTACCAGATTGTAATCAGGATAAAGATACAGAAGTGATGAGCCAAAGCATCTGACCCTTGTTTGAAGTTGATGGAATTGGGGAATCAACAAAATTTGGAACTTAAAACACATTAAATTTGACAAAATAAAATAAGTTTAAACCCGGGTACCTGGGGTACCCGACACACCCAGCATTTCTACAGCACGCAATCACTGAGTATTCTCGTCGTGCCCCAAAAGTTATTGGACCCCGATTTTAACCTGACTATAGCCCAATTTTAACTGCATTCACCACGACTTCAACACGACTTGAGCCCGGTTTTGACCCGATTTGTATCTGACTTGAATTTGACTTGAACCCGACTTGATTATGAGTTTGGCCGGACTTGAACCTGCCCGGAATGTATGTTTCTTGGGATTCAAAATGTGTGCTCTTGAAGTTTTGAGTCATCCAGCTCCCGCAAATCAAAGACATATAAAATGCTACTCTGTTTGCTGTCGCGCAGCAACTAAGGAATAGCAATCAAAGAATTATATGTACCGTGAGAGCTGAGATTTGTGCTCTTGATGTTTTGAGCCATGTTTTCTTTGAACCTCCACTTTTGTACAGAAAAAAAAGAACGCCATTTCAACACGACCTGAAACCGTGTCAAATCATCGTTAACCAGAGTTGATTGTGAGTTCAACTCGTATTTTTGTCAAGTTTAATCCGTCTGAATTGAAACTAACTGGAATCCAGCTTGATTCAGGCTAAAACCCGAAGTTGAACCTGGCCTCAACAAACCTTAGATAGAAGGAAAACCAGTGACAATAATTAAACAGCGTCCAAAGACTCAAAAATATTCAAGCCCTCAACATTTTTCCATCAAACTTTTCTCGAGTCGAATCGAATACACCATTCTCCGGCACAGCGTCAGTAGACCAAATAAGAGTTTGCATTTTCCACTTCTTTTTTTTTTTAAATCTTATTCGCGGTGAAATACACAGATTAAAAGAAACATTAAGTTTTCTGCGTTATATAATGTGATGTGATGTGATGTGATAGGAAGCCACCACCAGTGCAGGACTTGCCATGGCGTACAGTTCCTCCCAATGGCAAGATCAAACTGTACATTCCTGTAATCCTCACTATTTTGTTGTATGAAGGGCCAAAAACGGGGGTATGGACCCGTAAGCAGAAGCACTTGCACGAAACCCATGGAACGGATAGAGAATCTCCTTCCACCGAAACGCTCTTATTACAGGAAATAAAGAGTAAGCAATACACATTAGGATTTCCGTCTGATGGTTTGTTAAAAATAGGGTTAGCAAACTCACTGTAGACTGTCGAAAGATAATTAGACCTTCGCTGATCTCGATCTGACTATTTCTATCAAGGAAGGCATAATTGTCATCCATGACTTGGGCCAGATAACCACGAATCCTTCATCCAGCCTACACTTCGTCTGGCACCCTGTATTCCCCCCTTAACCTTTCAAATATATGTATATAATGTACGTAATATAATATGTGTATTTACAAAATGTAACTGAAACCCACTGGATTGTAACTGCAAAATAAAATTTGGATATGTATTAATATCTGAATAGCCCTGGAAAAGCAAAGTAGATCAGTCCTTTCAACAAAAATAAAATTTCAATGAAAACATATTTGATTTGTTTTATCATTTTGAAAATCAATAGACTATTCTATAGGTCGAAGAGAGCAGTTTTAGTGATCGAAGAGCCCAATTCGATGAATTCTGAGATAAATATAATATCTTATTGTAATGTGTTTAGGACACATATATTTAAAAAAAATCATGTACCGCTACTATCACATGCCAGTCTTTTATGGAATAGAAGTTGAAGTTCAAAATTGTAGTTAAATTTTAATGAAAAAGTTATGCTGAAATGCTGAAAAACAAATTGAGCATTACAAGCATTACATTGTCATGCTGCTCTGTGCCCTGATATGCAAAAGAAATTTGAAATGCAAAAATGTCGCAAAGCGTGCTGAAATTATTAATTTAATGAGAATATAAAATACACCCTACTTCAGTCGCAAATAACATGATCTTCAGTCTCAGCCACTCACTTTCCTATTGTCAAGTTGACAAAGTTACCCATGCTACGCAAACCAGCTTCTTCATGCTGAAATGCTGAAAAATGTGAAGAAAACTACAGTAGAAAAAATAATTAGTGTGATATAACCACAAAGGAACTGACTCTTAGCTCAGTAGGGATTGTCTGTCAAGACCCGAAACAGACAATCCCTACTGAGCCCTTGCAGCACGGCAAGCCGGCCAGTTCAGCGCAAGGGTGAGTTTTCTGCGTTATATAATGCAAATAAATGGAATGCTAGATTTGGCAGAAGTTAACAGGATATTTCATGTAAATTTAAGCCACGCTGGCTGGGGTTTGTAATCAAACGAGGGAAAATTTTACGCGCCTGTTAAAATTCATTTTTTTTTCTGTGTAACATTCGCCGGCCGAGTTACTCACGTACGAATAGCGAACATTGAAGAACGATAATGAAAGAATAAGACGAAATGCAACAATACTGCGAAACGTCATCTCACATGAGTCACTCACAAAGCCATCCATCAATGATAGCACTCCTTTCGTTCGTGAATGCTTGCTTAACTTGTTTTATTTTGGAAGTGCTCGGAGATTACAAACACATTCGAACTGGACGAGGGAAATATCAGTGTCACTGCTGTGGATGTTTTCTTAGTGCCTATTGTAACCTGCTAAATCCTTAACGAAACTCTTAGTTTGCATCAGCTATGCGAGATCGATTGAATTACACTCACTTCTTTAAATCATACCTCAAACATAATTTAACCTTTCAAATAATGATCTAAGATGGTTTTAAATAATTTAATGCAGCATAAAAAAATAAAGCGTAATTTTAAACCATATCTTTGATCTGATCATTCCACCTGATAACATTCACTGAGACAAATAAATCTCGTTCGGTGTATTCAAATCCCTTACGATCACTGGTTCAACGCATCCATTCAGATATAACCTGAACAAATTGATTCAATTTGTGATTATCTTAATAGGTATATCTATATCTCCAACCACGCGTGTAAAATGTTGCAAATGTATAGAAATATTCAAGTGTACAGAATAATGCATATTTTAAATTGTACCTAACGAATTTTAACAACACAAATCCCATTATATCCGAACGACTAAACGCACCTTATACACTCACCCAGGGAATAATCGACTTTGTGGGTCGAAATTCATTTCGTTCAATCAAGCTTGTGGCTATTTGACTGCAGCAGTAGGATAACGGTAGCCGCAGTCGGTTGTGCTATGCTTGGAAAGTAAAGTGATGCACTAAATGTTCGTTCCGTACGACCTCTCCCACTCGAAGTACTTCTGAAAGGAGCATTTCATACGCTCTCGGTAACCATCAACGTTCATTTCTTTGTATGAGACGACGGGAAGGGATTCAGTGCACAACCAAACAATCGAATAGAATTTCGAATAAACACCATAGGCTTCGTCCCGAAGGTGTGCTTTCACTTTACAGCAGACGCATGTTGGTCTCATATTCATGATTTTCCAAACAACCAAGGCATTAAATTCTAGAAGTTCTTATACTCACATACTCGATGAATGAATTAAGGCGCCAGATATGACAACTGCTTTATTATTAGTCTTCTAACATGGCGTGTCCTCTAGGGTGCATCATGTGTTTAATAGGCAAATTCATTAAAATCGTCGTAACTTTTATTTTATTGTGACCATTTCATGGCATGAGGAGTGTATACAATAAGCTACCCACAAACTTTCTTTCAAATTATGTTGAAAACCGATATTTTATTCATACAAAAAATTGATCCTATATTGTACGAGGTTATACTTTAACATAATGAAGACCGGATGAAATTTAAGTTATTCCTTCACGAATTTTCGAACTTTGGATCGAATGCTTTTCATCAAGTTCCGGACAAGTGTTGCATCGCATTTTTTGGACGCTTGAGCCTGATTTTTTTTGAACTCCTGCATGTTCCCAGCTGCCTTACCAGTCTTCTTGAAGACCCTCTTCACGATTGCCCAGGAACGTTCGATGGGTCGAAGCTGAGGGCAATTTGGTGGATTGATATTTTTCTCAACGAAATCTATACCCTTTTCCGCAAGCCAATTGAGAGTGGTTTTGGCATAGTGAACCGACGCTAAATCCGGCCAAAACAGTGAAGGTGAACTATGCTTCTTATATAAAGGCAACAATCTCATCTGGAGATACTCAGATCGATAGATTTCCGCATTTATAGTTCCAGTAGTGTAAAAAATGGTTGACTTCAAACCACAGAAACATATTGCTTGCCATACCAGTACCTTTCGACCGAATTTCTCCTCTTGAATCGACCTGTCCGCATCGCTCACATCCTCCCCAATGACGGCAGTAAAGTATTGTGGACCTGGAAGGGTTTTCGAGTCCTCCTTTACATAGGTCTCATCGTCCATCAAAACGCATGCATCCGGACGCTGCAAAAGACGCGAATACAATTTCCGGGCCCTTGTTTCTGCTCACTTCTTCTGTTCTGCACTTTGTTTCGAGATTTTCTGCTTCTGGTAGGTCTTCAGGTGCAATCATTCGCTGCAAACGCTGCAAACGCTGCATCATTCCGACACTCGTTTCTGCTTTTTTGGCCAAATCACGTATTGACATTGATTTGTTCTTCATAATTAGAGATACCACTTTCTGCTCCAGTTTCGGGTTGGAAGAACCGGGTTTTCTGCCTCTTCCTGGTAGCTCATCCAAAGAATAGAGTTCCCCAAACTTATTCATGATGGTTTTAACACTCGCATGATGAATTCCAAACCGCTTCGCCAATTTTCGCATAGTAATACCCTTCTCACTTAGCCATGTGTCCAGAACCTTAATTTTCACTTCCTTTTCAATACGCGACATTTTGAAAACGCAGAATTTGAACCGCACAAACAAGTAAACAAAGGAAAGCTGACAGTCAAACGCACAGCATGCAGTGTTCAGATCATAAAAAACCATCACAAATACTTGCGTACAACGCAAATGTATGTGGATAGCTTATATTCGACACTCTCCTTACTTCCAATGCAGAGGTCAGATGTCAACAAAGCTTATTTTTAAGGCGTTGCTAATACTATGAACTTTCGTATGTTGTATTGGTCTTAGCAATATATTGACAAATATGAAAAATATACCCAAATGACTTTAGCTAGATTTTGCTGTGCGCATATCTTAAACGAACTTCCCATCATCAAATATTATTTTTGTTCTTAATCCAGTAAATAAAGAACTTAACTCTCAAATGTGTTTTAGTCAGAACTTTTATTTAAAAAATGTTTAATATGACACAACTTTGAACTTTTTTTTTATCCTTTATTATAAAAATAACAATAAACACTTCCCGGTATGCGAGCGTCATAATAAACCAAACACACCTAAAATTCGAACACTTTTTACCTGCCGTAACGAAAATAAATACTACTTCTGGCAACCGATAAACTGTAAAACGATGCAGTGAATATCACATTTAAAAAGGACACCATACAGAAGTTAACTCACTTTCATTTCTTCGCCTTTTTATCAGGTTTTTGTTAGATTTGCTCCACAGTGGAACGCGTCCATTCTCCAGGGCGCTGCAGCAAATTCTTTCACTGTAAAAAATATCTATGAAATCCAAAAAATGGGAAAAATGAGGATGATTGGTCATCCTGTGTCAACGCAATGCCCATTATCCGTTAAAGGTCGCCTTTATGTCGGTTTTCGAAATCAAATTTCAGATATGTAATTTGGGCTCTCTAAGCGAAAGCTTGACTCAGAAATAAGACTCTCGTGTTTGTTTTCCACGTAATGCCGATCCTTGCTCAAGGCGTTACAAATTCGAATAATCCTGATTTAATTAAAAACATCAATCTTGATATACAACATGCCACTGCCGGTAGCAAGCATATGCTACCGCCATAAACCCCCGATTGAAATTTCATTCAGTTTATCAGACTAGGGTGCCGTGCCGCCACAGTTCGTCTGCTAAACAATTTGTGCAAACGATAGAATTTACCGAACCCTAATCCGTATTGGAAACGTGAGGGAGAGTTCAAAGAGAATAATGCTACTGAGCACATTTTCAATTTTGCACGCCACACCAATTTTCAAATTAATTCGATCCTTGAAACTGTAATTAACTGATGCTTTGCCGCTGCAGGGAAAATCGATGGAGAAGCCCTGAAGGAGCCGGCACGGGAGGGGGGTACACAAACGTGATATACGATAAATAGAGATCCCTAAAGATTAGTCGGTTCCTCAAGCTAACGTGTAGGTGCTGACTGTGTTCTGAGAAATGTGTCAATAAAAATCACATCAAGCTTTGGCGAACGACATCATCGAACGCATTTGGAAAACGATGATGGTGATTTAAATCGCTTTGGGATCGATTGGCTTCGGTATGACAAGGTGTGAGCACGATCACCTCACTCGAGTGGTGACTAAATTCTGCTCTTGTCAACTTCAGTGGGTGTTGAGTGGCTAATGAATACGAACAAATTCGTTTTACAAAATATCTGATTTCACATATGGGTAGTGCTAATAAAAATCGCTGTAAATGTTGTAAATGGATTTTAATTTAAAGTAATTCAGAGACTCATGAGTCATTCGTGATGTGTATAGGTGAGATTTCAATTTGTGGCTATGGCGGTGCTGTTTAGAATAATTTGCGAAATTTTTCATGAAATATTTAAATTGGATAGAACTCTAGTGGCCTTACTACTAGAAACAAAAATAAACCTTTCCATCCACTATGGGTTAATCCAGTGGTGCTCAGGTAGATGCTTGCAGTGGGCCAAAATGTAATTTTGTGCCAATGCCACGGGCCGCAATGAGTTATTTTTAATGGCTTAAAATAATTAATAAAAAACAGCTTATTTTGAGAACACGTTACTAGTAGATGTACCTGAAATGTAAAGCAATGCTCTTTCTTCCAAAATAAAAAAAAATTACAAACAACAAAATGTAGATTTATATCACATTCAATTTATTTGAAAATCAATAAAAAAAAACTTTTCGCATTTTAATACATAATTCACTTACACTTTTCTTGAGCAAGCTTATCGAGATGCTAGAGGTCGAAATACGCAATGAATTGTCCAAATGTTCATCACTTATCTTATTTCTTGCTTTTGACTTTACTTGCTTCATCACGGAAAACAGTTGTTCACAAATGTATGTGGATCCAAACAAAGAAGCTACGAAAAGAGCATGATTTCGCAGCTCTGGGGAGCGCTCTTCCGGAACAAATTTGGCATAGAACTCCAACAAATCATGTCGATCAAAATTTTCTCGCAGTTCCGTGTCGCACTGTAACTCAATTAGTTCCATTTGGATATTATCTGGGGCTTGTTCAGCATCAACACTGAATGGAGCAGAAAAAAGTTTTAGAATTTTGTCATGCGCTTTGAAATCTCCAAATCTACGAGAAAAATCATTTTTCATTGATTGGAGTGCGTCAACGTATTTTTTAGTCAACGTCACATTGCATTTTCCGAGAGTAGGGAAATGGGCAATATTTAGAATTTTTATCTGTTTCTCCCACAACACGAGTTTGTTTTCAAATGTACTGATTTGATTAAACATGCTGTGCACCAATTTGCCTTTACCCTGGAGACCTAAATTCAAATCGTTCAGGTGCGTTGTAATGTCAGTCAGGAAAGCCAGATCTGTCACCCACTCCGCATTATCGAAAAATTTCACTGATTTACCTTTGCTCTCCATGAATTCGACGATTTCTTTCCGAAGATCAAATACGCGTCGCAGCACCTTTCCACTGCTCAGCCAACGTACCTTAGTATAATATGGTACGTCACCATATTCTGCATCCGTGTCTACTAGAAGAGCCTGAAATTCTCGATGGTTCAATGCGTGCGATCGGATGAAATTAACTATTTTGATGACATCTTTCATGACATCTTTGAATCCCACGCTTTTGGCGCAGAGGTTCTCCTGGTGCACGATGCAATGGTACTGGGAGAATTGCTCTGACACTTCTGGTAATTTTCGAAGATGGGCAATTGCACCTTCATGTTTTCCTATGAATAAACTTTTTTTTTCAGTAATAAAATGATTAAGCACAGAGAACAGACAAACAAGCTCAAACATAATTCATAAATAAATAAATAAATTTAAACATACATAAATGTATGAAGAAAAATACCTAAAATTTAACACCATCCTTGGTACTAAATTTTTCAAGGCCGTAAATCTGATAAAGCTGAATGTTTTGCATCAATTTGTACGCAACCCTTCAAGTAAGAAGTAAATAAACATACGGCCTGATGCCAGCGCCAATTACATCAAATGTCCATAATAAATGTGATAATGCCAGTACTGTCAAAAGGCGACGTTCAAAATAGCACAACATTTTAGGCAAGAATTTTAAGGAGCTTGCACGTCTTTACACTGCGGTATAAGCTTGAATAATTTAAATAAGATGGAAAACAAAATACATACCACACATAGCGGGAGCTCCATCGGTAACAACTCCGGACATTTTCTTCAGCGGTAGATCAAACTTTTCTAGAACAGCGCACAGAGCATTAAATATATCAATGCCCTTCGTCGTTCCTTTCATGGGGAAAAGGCTTGCCAATTCCTCAGTCACCTCAAATTTCTTAGATATGCCGCGGATAAAAACTGCCAATTGAGCTGTGTCAGATATATCCGTGCTTTCATCCAGCGCCACTGAATAAAATTCAAAGCTGGCAACTTTTTCCTTCAAACTCAACACAAGATTTTCAGCAATGTCTTCAACCCCCCTGGTGATGGTCGCCCGCGACAAACTCACTTGCGCAAAGATGCGACTTTTTTCGGGACAAATCATTTGAACCACAGCTTCCGTACATTCCTTAACAAACTCGCCATCAGAAAATGGCTTCGAATGGGAAGCGAGTTTTTCTGCGATAATGAAACTTGCCTTTGTGCACAACTCGTTTTCTTGCTTTCTTCTCACAAAAAAGTTTTGCTGGCTACTCAAATTTCCCCTGAACTATTTATCCATTTTTGACGCATGTTTCGACTCGTAGTGACGCATCACATTAAATTCCTTCATAACTGCAACAGCTTCGTTGCAAATCATACACACCGGTTTTTGATTAATGCACGTAAAGAAAAACATTTCAGACCACTTCTCCTGGAAAACACGTCCTTCATCAGCCACTTTCCGTTTTTTGCTAGTGCTGGCTTCCATTTCCACTGAATAATTGCTCGAAACTTCTCAGCACTACGCACGCGACTACAGAACGGAACCAATTGACAACAGACACTGAATGGTGAAAGTGAATGAACCTGTGGTTGCGGGAGCGAAAATATGACTGCATTCTCTCTTTCTTTCTATCCCGCCTTTTTGGTCATTCATCATCTGTGTAACAAGCACGGTAAAAATTGTCCACATAAAACTATGAGAATCACAATTATTGCACAGTAAGAAATGCAACTCAAATCGAACAGCAAATAGCTACATATTCAATGAAGTTCTCATATTTCTCGAATGCTATCGCGGGCCGCATTTGCCGCCTCAGCGGGCCGCAGGATGAGCACCACTGGGTTAATCGATAAAATTGTGAGACATTTGATCATTTCCCAATCGATCTTGGACTTGATCTTGAAAGGAGCTATGAGTGCTTCTAAATTCATGCATTTGATGGTTATTTTGAAACCAGGTATACTGTTTTTTAAAAATGTATATCATTTTTTTTTAACTAGACAGTAAACCGTCAATTGTTGCTTTATTATACACAGATAAAAAGGAACATTGAATTTGCTGCGTTATCTAATGCACATAAGGGACTATTCATAAACCACGTAGACTGGGGGAGGGGGTGGTTTGACTTAAGTCTACGCTCCACACAAAATTTAAAAAAAATGTGTGTGTATGTATGTATGTATGTAAGGTTGCCACCATCCCTTCACATGAATTCACAATATCGCTGTATGAAGGGCTAAAAACGGAGGGGTGAACCCGGTAATCTTATTTGTGATACTATGCATGTTCAAAATAAACATTAGGGGTGGGTTATATCAGGAATATAACCACGAAGTTCACGTAGAACCGCGTAGGTGTGAAGTTTTAATGGTATCATCTCATTTATGTGTATCATAACAAATATGGTTGGTTGGTTTTGAAATGTCGCCAGCGTCGGTGGTGTAGTGGTAAGCGTGACTGCTACTTGGCACCTCAGTGGGTCTGGGTTCAATCCCAGTCGACGTCGGTGGTTTTTCTGAGACGAAAAAATCTGGTCACTTCTTCCTTCGGAAGGGAAGTAAAGTCGTTGGTCCCGGCTCATATTCATGAGTCGATAGGTCGTCCAGGTGGTGGAGTCGTCTTCCTTGCGTCGGCGATTGTCATCATGTGAGGATATAGGCCGACGGAAAATATAGATAAAAAAAAAGTTTTGAAATGTAATTGTTATTCCGCACGTGAAATGCGCAAACCAAAGCAATCGCTAACAAGGAAATTGTTTGCAATCTTTCATATGCTGTAGAACACCGTTTTCAATCTTCCGTACAACAGACCAGATTTAAGCGATAGCTGGCATCTATTAACAAGATATATCCCATGAATTTCTGCCAAATCTAACGTTCCATTTACGTGGATTTGAAATGTAATCGATTTACCTTTAACATGGGCTAACCAAACATGGGTCAAATTTACATTTTTGGGCACCCAGGAGCCATCAACTTGTGGGTTAATATTTGGTCGTACAAAAAAATAACGTTTGCATTTAAAAAATTGACTTTTTGCGGATGTTGATAAAATATATGCTAAGACAGATAATTGCTTTTGATAAATTTACCATGGAAGGTTATTGTTTAAGCTTACTTACAAAAAAATTCTACGCCATTGCGAGCGGCCTTCTGGCAGTTAACCGGAACACGTTTCTGGTTAGGCAAAAAATTACGCTTCTGGTTGGCCCAAAAATTATCGATGGGACACAGCTGGGAGAGGTTGGGCGGGTTCGCCGACTTGGGTGCCACAACGACATTCAGCCGCTCCATCTCCTCCAACGATTGCTTCGAGTAGTGGGCCGACGCCAGATCCGGCCAGAACACCGCTTCTTTGCCTGTATGGTATTTCTTTTTGAACGACACAACTTCCGGCAGGCATTTTGTACTATAGTTTTTAAAGAAAAATGGCTTTGACATCCCCTTCTCGCTGATTGTCAGCCACAGCAGCACCATCTTGGGGAACTTGGTGTGTGAAATGAACTTCACCTCGGAGCTCACTTCCTTCGTGGAGGAAGGGAAATACAAAATGCCCTGCCACTCGTTACCATCCAGGGTGAGATAGGTCTCGTCGTCCATCGCCACCGCCACGTCGAGATTTGCCGGGAAAATCGAGTTGACTATCTTATTAAGCCGCTGCCGCTGCGTCATTACCTGGAGCTCCTAAATCATTGGACGCGACTTCTGCTTCCTGACATGCATGTTCATGATCGCCAGGTACTTTTATACTGTTTGGCTGATTGAACCGACCTCCCGGTTAAGCGCACGCAGCCATGTAGCCACTTTTTCTTTGGGTTCCTTCTTCAGCAACCTTTGGAGCTTCTTGTCGCTCAAGGTCGTCGGCCGTCCGGAACCAGGTTTTCTTCCGATGCTCTGATTGTTGTCTAATAGGGTATATGTCCCTTGGCTCAGCCTATTATGCAACGATCTATTACATTTTTTTATTATAACTCATAAAGTTTTCAAGCTGTAAGCGAGATTCAACTAGCTAACGGCTGTTCCAGCAAGTATGAGCACACCTTATTTTAACGGTCACTTTGAATATAAAGGAATATTTCAACATGTTTTGGCTGCGTACTTTTGTTTGCACATTTCTGAATGACATAGCATCAATAAAGTGCTCAGTTTTTTGTCACCTATCAAAATGCGCGGTCTTACTCCGGAACAACGAAAAAGTATCGTGCACAAATGGTGCACTGTGAGCGGACTCTCCTGGAGAAAATTGGCCAAGGAAGAGGGTGTAAGCGTCGGAGTGGTACGATCTGCAGTTCGAAAATATAGAGAACAGTGTACGTTTGAAGATGCGCCGAAGAGTGGTCGGAAATCCGGTCCTGTTAGTCCGGATATCGATAAAAAGATCAGGGATGCCTACAAGCGAAAACCAGCGACTTCCGCTCGGGATGTTGCAAAAAAAAAAAACTAGGGACCTCGTCGAGTAACGTCATGCGTGCCAAAGAAAGACTTGGGCAAAAAACATACCGAAAGCAGAAAAAATCCAAAAGGAACCCAAAACAGGCCGCGTCCGTGAAACCACGGGCCCGCAATTTCTACGGTTCGTTATTGTGTAGAAATTCTGGGTGTCTAATAATGGTCGATGAATCGTATGTGAAACTAGATTACAAAACGCTTCCCAGACCACAATTCTATACTATAAGTGAAGACAAAGACATCCTTGAAACAGAGAAGGCAGTTTTTACTGAAAAATTCGGTAAGAAAATTATGGTTTGGCAGGCAATATGCGAGTGTGGTAAAACATCTAGTCCGTACATCACAACGGAGACGATGAACACTCAGAAATACGTTAAGGAATGTCTCCAGAAGCGATTATTGCCGATGATCAGGCAGCACGAAGGTCAAGTAGTGTTTTGGCCTGATTTGACGTCATGTCATTACGCAAAGGACACTTTAGAATGGTACAAAAGTCAAAATGTATGTTTCGTGCCGAAAGACATGAATCCGCCGAACTGCCCGGAGGCACGGCCAATCGAGACTTTTTGGGCTTTAACCAAAGCAAAGCTTCGAAAATTCATAAAACCAGCGGACGACATCCAAAAATTTAAAAAAGATTGTCCAAAAGTGATCAAAATGGTGGGAAGTACCGCTGTGCAGAAGCTAATGGGTCATATTCGAGGAAAAGTTAGGAGTCTTGGCTATGATTAAATATTTTGATTAAACGAGAGTAAAATATCATCTAAAACACAAATACAAATATGATTTGCCAAATAAAATTATTAAAACTAAAAAAAACATGACGTTTTTGTTATTTTGAAAGCGTGCTTATACCTTCTGGGACAGTCTGTATACATTTGCAAAGATTAGTTTGATGAGACATATGGTAGTATGTATCACGAAAAGCTACCCAACTCTTTTTATTAAGTCAGAAACTTTCGATAGATATGGATTTAATGTCGGTCTATAAGCACCAAATTGGGTCTATTCAGGGATGCAACTTCGTCCCATTCTATGGATTTATTACTAAATACAGCCTTCTTACGTTTTTTTTTAAATATTTTATGAATCAGGGGATTGCCAGCTGTATTCGCTTTACTTAACACCAAACTTTGCAAACCAAACTAAATTAAAACTGTTTCGAAACACTTAAGTGATGTTCATATATGATTTATCAACCATTTAAAACATTATAATTCACTTCACAATGATTTTGTTCCATCAGTTTGAGTTTAGGTAAGCCATTTGTTCCATCAGTTTGAGTTCAGGTATACCTCGATAGTACGTACCCTCGATAGTACGTACATTTTGCCTCGATAATACGTACCCTCGATAGAACGTACATATGATTCGATAGTACGTACAGCCACGATCATAGATTTTAACGCTTCTTACAAATTTACCCTTCAAACAGGTTGCGGCGGTAGGACATTATTTTATTAAAGTGGCCGTTACAAATGGCCTTACCCGGATAAAATAACTATACAATTACAATACAATAATATAAATTAAAGTCTATTGCCGACCATGAATCTTATTGTTCTCGTATTAGATAAATGAAAAATGCATATTGTCATTACAATAGATCTACTATTCACCCTATATGCTAGAATTTTCAACAATTGCAAAACAGTACAATCAACAGTAATTGACTCAGAGTTGTTCGGGAAAAAATGATTTTTCTTAAGTTAAGATACATAACAACCCTCTTATTCTATGGTCGATGTCTCAATTAACAATAAATTCTATTGTGGAAACAATTACTCCTATTGTCATCGTATTGTCATAAACAATACTATTAATTGTAAACACTATTAGCTCTATTGTATGGTTGCAATACATTCAATTGTAAATCTATGAGAATTTTTTTCGAGTACATAGGACGCGGTTTTGATTCTTCGTGAATTCATTTTATTGCATTCACACTCTAATGAGCAGGATTACCCTGCAATAAGTCACAACTGGACAGGATATGTTTCTCCTCTCTTTATACCTTATAGTTCCTACTCATGCGTTTGAACAAATGTCATAGGTGTCTACTAGCGTTGTCAGGCAGGTTGTTAACTATAGTATACAGAGTATGTGTGAAGAAATGTTAAAATGCTTTAAATGATTTAAAAAATATTAATTTACTGTTCGATTTGGGTATAATCATTCTATTTGAGTATAATCAACTAAGGGAAGGTCCATTAATTATGTCACGCAGTAAGGGGGAGGGGGGGTTGGGAAAACGTGGCGATCCATACAAAAAAATTCTATAGGTCCATACAAAAAACGTGACAAGGGGGGGGGGTTATAAAAATTATTTTTTGCGTGACGTAATTAATGGACGTTCCCTAAGCGGGAAACGAAATAAAACTTGTAGTAAGCTATGCAAAAATCTTCTCATTTCGTAAGAGTAAACAAAACCAATGCATCGCATTGTCATGAGAGAACCGTTAGCTATAAATACCAGCTAGCTGTGCTGATCCGGTCGACACTTCGTCAGCTCTCACAATCTCGGACATAACATCGTCAGTCCACACGAAGCTACCGTTAGCGAGCTTGTAAACAACATCCATGACTTCTCGGAAGAGTTGGAAATCTCAGCTGACGAATTGTTGACCTATATCAAAGCTTATAAGAACATGAAGGCCCCAGGTTTCGATAACATCTTGAACTTGGAGCTCAAGCATTTGAGCCCCCAGTTCTATAACCATCTGGCGATGGTTTTCAACCAATGCCTGCGTCTTAGCTACTTCCCCTCGTGTTGGACGTCAGCTAAAGTCATACCCATCCAGAAACCTGGGAAAGATCCTTCGTGTTCCAAAACCTATAGACCAATCAGCCTTCTCTCAGGAGTATCGAAACTATTTGAGAAAGCGATCTACCGTCGGCTTCTTTCATCTGGCGACGAGCTTAACATCTTGCTCGACGAACAATTTGGCTTCCTACGTGGTCGGTCGACAATTCACCAACTTAACCGAGTCATTAACATCCTCAGACGAAACAAGTCTGTTTCAAAATCATCTGCCATGGCACTTCTCGACATCGAGAAGGCCTGCTGATAACGTGTGGCATGATGGCTTGGTGTACAAGCTGTATCTATACAATCTTCCCATCTTTCTTGTGAAGATAATTGAAAATTACTTGTCAGACAGGACACTTCGTGTTTCGCTGCAAGGTGCAGTTTCCGATGCACAGGAGATATCTGCCGGTGTTCCGCAGAAGTATACTAGGTCTTCTTCTGTAGTGGAAGTATACTGATCCTCGGCCCTCAATTGTGTTATCATTGATCTTGTTTTCGAATGCTGATGTGATTTTATGTGTTGCATGAGATAGTTCTGTCAAATCATAAACTGGCAATTTCCCGTGAGTGCCCGTAACATGACTGGGAGTAACAAATGTAGCCTTAGACAGCCGGAATAACCTCCAATGAACTTATTGTTGTATGCACAATTGTCATGCAAACTTCACTCATGTTCCAGCGATATTCTCGGAACCAGTAAATCGATTCCAAAACTATTCAATAACGTTCTATAGAAACAGGAAACCACTCATTTGATGATTGTAACGTTGGATTCGAACCAGTAATTGCAGATTAAAAGTCTTCTCAAATAACAGCACAAACACCCTCTACACTCCACACACACACACACACACACACACACACACACACACACACACACACACACACACACACACACATTTTTCTTTCCCGTTAAGCTGATTCGATTGGTATATGATATGACAAGAAAATCATTCCTTTTGCCGAATTAACTGCCTTTATTGGACAAAATATTTATTAACATTGTTAAATTTATTATTTTATACAATTTTATCGATTTAAAACCCACTATAGAAATAAAAAACAAAAAAATATTGTGATTCGATAGTACGTACGATTCGATAGTACGTACACTAAACGAGGCGTAGGTGTACGTACTATCGAGGTATACCTGTATAAACAACCGCAAATTCATGCATTTCCACTTGAAATTTCACCAATAACAACCTTTTTACTACATTATTTATACCATGTTGGGTCTACGGTTTTCTTGTAAAATCATTGTTATTTCAGCTATGTGAACAGCTAGTTCGTAACGTTTCACTATTTGCTGTTTATCCAGACTGCATTACTCGCTTTATAGATTCTATGAAGCCAAATTCAAATCACTTGAAGATCGTGTAGATCATCTGTTCAGCTTAACCAGTGAAATCATGATGTCCCAAAAGTTAAGAAAATTGAAAATTTTGCGGAACTGAACAACTTTAAGTTGACTAACATTGTCTCAATTGCTTCGGATTGCATCGGTCATACTGATAGCAACATTATTTTGCTGACTATCGGTCAATTTATGACATGTTTGGTACATAGGCCGAATGAAGGTGATAGGCTAACGTTACATCCCGTTACCCTAGTGGCAAGACATTGTAGATCCCGGAACGGGCGTATCCGGCGTCCACAAAGTGCCGAACGATGTCCATTTTCGACGCCCTTTCTTTGAACGCGCCCACTTCTGAACGGAATTGCTTCACTGTTTTTGCCATCACGGTTAGACTTCGACTGATAGAGCTGCCAAATTATGTCAGGCAAAGGTAACGTACTACTTTACCCATGCCCTTTCGCTAAATTTTCAATACTTCTATCCAATTTGCAACCTTCCGGACGGACCTATACTGACGGAAGTTTCAACACTTTTTCTTCATATCTTTCATTCTCGCAAACATTACTGTCCACTCTTGGTGCCTCATGGTGATGAGCGAACATCTCTTTCTACATCATAATAGTTACTCCACGCACGGAGAATACAAAGCATAACAATTAGAGTATGCGCGCATAGTGGTTATTTGTACACATACACTCAGTAGCAAAAAAAAAGCCGAGCAAAATTTTGCTTCCAAAATATGCCATGTTCAACCTATTGTAACTTTGTCAATTATCAATATTTTTAGCTGAAACTTTCACTACACTATGAACAATGTATAGACCGTATGTGATCGAAATTTTATGTTAATTAGGCTTATAAATTTGAAGTTTTCATTACATATGTGAAAAAAGTCATTTTTGGACATACCAATTTCAAAAATCCGTATTTCTGTGAAAAATTTAGATAACATATTTTAAATTTCACAATAGCCTAAAAATACATAGAAAATAATGTGGATGAAATTTGAACTGTTTCCATCAAGTGGTTTGAACTACAGCTGGCGTCAAAGTTGACGCACCAACATGAGTATTTCCCTTTTTCACCCGATATTGACCGTGCTGAAATATCGGTGCAAAAAAAAAGCCGAGGTGAATTCTTCTAATAATACTGTATAACACTGTATACGTAGTTTTTTCAATCCAATTGATGCTGGATGCCATATTTTGAAGTACTTCGTGAGTTACACTAGTTATTTTGGCTATTTCAGGCGTAACAAATCAGGTGTCTTAATAAGATGAATTCACCTCGACTGTTTTTTTTTGCACGATATGGAATGTTATGGTAGTTTGACGTCATCAGCAATGTTTACAATATTTTTGCTTCCAACACAAGTAAACTGCTCGATGTGCCGGACCTAAGCTGAACGACATTGACTTGCCACCAGGTGACGACTCCGCCCTACGTCAACAAATTAAAAAAAAGCAAACCATGTGCGATAACTATACACTGTAAATAAAATTATAGCATAGTATTGACAGTTTGTGATATCATAATACCGTATAATGATATTATAATTTTATTATTTTCACTAATACTCATAGCATTGGCATTAAAATTAATGCAAGATTAAGTTGTCTCCCCCCTAGGGAAAAGTATTATTCATTATTGTATCATGATTGCAGCAGTTATTATCATGATTGAAATTCTCATTTAATATTACTGTACAGTAACGATATCTATTATCTTTTTTTATCGTATTTATGATTAAATAATGTTAACGTATATCGTAGTGGCTGAAAAAAATTTTATGATATAACCACAAGTGAACGATACCACCCAAAGTAAAACTGCAGAAAAAATATATTATTCACAAATTTGAAAATGAAATTTTGTTCGAGAAAAAGTAATTTTTTGTATGGTAACGATACTTAACAACCTATTAGTGTTATGGTAAGATCTTGATTTAACATAGCATATATCATCGATACTTTATCTTCAGTTTATAATTGTTCGAAGATAACTTGAATAATCGTGAAACGATAAATGGTAGAATACTTTTAAAATACTCGTTTATTCGGGTTGTGGCTTCAAACCATGGATAACGTTTGCATTAAAAAAATGGACAAAAATTGCTGATTTTTCATGGATTTTTATCCCTCACTGACGAGACTACCGATGCAACATCAATCATAGTAACCTATGAGTCAGCAAACAAAATTTGACAGCTCTATCACACTAACGAAAAAAAACTTTCGAATTTCATAAATTACGCCTTATGAAGTATCGCAAATTCAGGTTGTTTAGGTTTCATAAGAATATTATGTTATTCATAAGGACTCTTATGACTTTCTTACATACTCATAATGATTTTTCTATGTGTATCAGTTCCACAAAAGTACCTTATGATTTTCATATTCATCCTGTGGATGAAAAAAACCATAAGATAATTTAGTAAATCAACAACAATGGCGCACCAAAAAATGTTGTGGAATGTATGTTGGAGATCATCTTCAAAAAATAATCTTGCACACGAGGTAAGCCTATTTACGCTAATTTTTATCATCAACATCTATTAAAAGTGGTGGTTCTTATACCTATGTCCATCTAAGGTAACCATCTTATATGAAAAGAAAGCCCGAACTATTGTACTTGCTTTTGCTTGTGCCGTTAAAATGGTCAAGGTTGATTCATTTTCCAACACGGTTGTTATCGAAGCGTTTTTTTTTCATCCCTACAGAAACCACCATGTTTGTTAGCACCAACAAAACTTTTTCTGACCGACGGAGCATATCGAAACACTTGGACTTCATTATTAGGAATATTTTCGTTGATTCTGGAGCACAAATCGGCTCTGAAAATTCCATTTGATTATTCCAATGTTACATGCACACTTCAAAGAGTGTAAAAAGGTACTTTTTCTTTTACAAAAGTCATCCTTGTGAAACTAATATGTATAAATGTTAACATTGGTCCTAAAAATCAATTTTAAAATCACAATGCACACGTTTAGTTAACATAATCAACAATAATGTGTTTCATAAGGCTGTGTAATGAAACTCATGTAATTATCATATCTAAAACATCGCTGGTAATGAAGACAACAAACATCGCATTCGCGTTCATAAGGTATAAGTATGAATTTCAAACCGATTCCTTGTGGCTAATTTTCATAAAGTTTTTTAATGAACTTCTTAAGATTTTTTTCGTAAGTGCAGTCGAACTCTAACCGTGATGGCAAAAACAGTGAAGCAACTCCGTTCAGAAGTGTGTGCGTTCAAGAAACGGCACCCCGCTGCGTCTAAAACGGACATCGTGTGGCACTTGTCCGTTCCGACATCTACAACATCTTGGCACTATTAGACAACAATCAGAGAATCGAAAGAACGCCCGGTTCCGGGCGGCCGACGACCCCGAGCGACAAGAAGCTCCAAAGGATACTGAAGAGGAAGACCGAGGGAAAAGTGGTTACATCGCTGCGTGCGCTTGGCCGGGATGTCGGTTTAACCGGCCAAACAGTGAAAAAGTAACTATCGAACATGAACATATATGTCAGGAAGCGGAAGTCGCGTCCGAGGCAGCGGCTGAATAAGATAGTCAACTCGATTTTCCCGGCGAATCGCGACGTGGCGGTGGTGATGGACGACTGGCAGGGAACTTCGTATTTTACTTCCCCTACGAAGAAAGTGAGCTCCAGTTCATTTTACACACCAAGTTCCCCAAGAAGGTGCTGCTGTGGCTGACAGTCAGCGAGAAGGGGATGTCAAAGCCGCTCTTCTTTTGCTCCGGACTGGTCGTGAACGGGAAAGTTTATAGTACAAAATGCCTGTCGGCAGTTGCGTCGTTCATAAAGAAATACTCTGGCCAGATCTGGTGTCGGCCCACTACTCGAAGCGATCGTTGAAGGAGATGGAGCGGCTGCATATCGATGTGGTACTCAAGTCGGCGAACCCGCCCAACGTCTCCCAGCTGCGTCCCATCGATTATTTCTGGGCCAACCCGAAGCGTTAGATATACTCCAACAATTTTGTAGCAACAAATGAGGAGGAATTGATAAATAAAACGAAGAAGGAACGTTAGAGGTCGTTTTTGTAAGCACTGCTCATCGAAGCTGAAGGTCATGAAGTTTTGCGAATTCTTACCTCAGTCACAAATAGCTTGCCAAAGCTTTCTTACCTTCTTTTCGACTTGAATGGATGTCTCAGATTGTTTCACTACTTCCTCTTCACGCACCGTATAATATTGTAGCCTCGACAAGGCTTTGTAGTCGATTTTCACCTAGGATTCGTCATCCACGATTATACAGTTCAATCGGGTCTGATCGACGCTGCATGTTTTGAACTCCGTTTCGGTTGCTTATGCTTCTTATAGGTTCGAAGATTCAAACGTTCTTTGAGACAATGAATATTTGACTTCGGTATGCCAATTTTTTTGGCCACATTCCGCTCTTAAACCTCCTTCTTGTGCTCGAATGCCTTCATTATACGTTTATCCAATCGACCCGATTTCGGTTTGTTCTCAAACGTGTTGAACTTCCGGATCGCTGTTTGCACGGTTTTCTAACTTACTCATTTCATTTTGCCAGCTTTTTCAGTAACATTCTTGGTTCTGTTCACTATTTATGCACAACTTTTCAACCGGCAAAAACACAACGTATTCCGATACTTCAAAACGTGCAAAGATTAATAGAAATCGAAGATGTTCGTGCCTGCACGTTATCATATTCGTCAGAGTATTGCTCGAATCTGTTCAGAATACAGAGATACCAAGAATATCAACAAAAGATCTCTAACCAGTTCCCATTGGCTTAACTACTGGGGGTACCTAGGGGACCAAGCCCCCTCCAGAATTCTGTAGGCCCCCTCCCCAGGATCTTTCCCAAAAATATTTCTAATTTTAAATGAAACACTATTCTCTACCAAATAAATTGAAATAGTTTGAACGAGTAACTATTTCTGAAGGAGTAAAGTGCGTATACCCTCTTTACCACACTTTTCATTTACTCCACTGTACCGTATAGGCTGTAAAGTTGGTATATCGATAAAAACCATATTTAACGACAATTAGATGTATGAGAATTCCGATACATAAACAATACATCCACATCGCTCGAGAGTTTGCATCTGTTAAAAGTTAGTTTTTTTTCGTGCTGTTTAATAACGAACGATCAGTGAAATGAAGTTTATAACTCAATAATTTATTGATTGAGAATGATAAATATACTCAATCGCCGCATATCATAACTAGACATTATCTAGGCATGGGCGTAGTCAGGATTTAAATAAGGGGGGTGGGATGGGTATGGGAACCGGAAGCCGCCATCTTGGATTTCAAAACAGTGTTGGTCATCGATTCCCGGTCTATAGACATTATCCAAATTCCAATCGATTGCATATCGGTATTCAGTTTTGCACTATTTCGTTGAAAAGCATTTTCCGGAATTCCTTTCCCTAAGCCCATTTTCTAGAGGCCATTTTACAAAGGCCATTTCCCAGAGGTAACTTCCCGAAATAAATAATTTTCCTAAACGGATCTCTTTCCTCGTTTTTTCGGGAAATGTATTATCTACAGAAATCATTTTCGAGGGGCCTTTTCCCAGAGGTCGTTTCCCGGGAATTATTTCCCAGAAGTCATTTTCCGGAATGACTAATTTTTCAGAGCGGATATCTGTTTTTCTTTTTTCGAAAAGTTGATTATTTTCCGGGAACTATTTTTCTAATGCTATATCTCAGACGCCATTTCCAGGAATCCTTTTCTCAGAGGTCATTTCCCGGATTGACCAACTTTCCAGAGGAGATCATTATTCTCTATGGTTTCTTGTCCTTATTTTGTTTTCGGGAAATTATTGCTTTTCCGTATTTTCCAGATGCTATTTCCCAAAGTCCATTCTCCAGAGGTTAATTTCCAGAGATAATTTCCCAAAGACCATTTCCCAAAGGCCATTTCTCAGACGCAATTTCCCAGAATAACTATTTTTTTCGGGAGATGATTGCGTTTGCGAATTTATTTCACAAAGGCTAAATTTGATTGCATAGTCAGGGAGGCGCTCCCACCTGCCCTCTGCCTGGCTACGCCTATAAACCTAGATATCGTTCGGGGTACAAGAGTTTACCAGATCAAATTTATAATTGGAACGCAGAGGGCCCACTTAGGAATGCACTAGCATGCAATTACTTTTTTTGTTCATTTAGTAGGTATTTGAAAAATTAATCCCTACTTATTTTCAATTCTATTAATATTGAAACTTCAAGACTCATATCTAAAATAATCGCGACAGTAAAACTTAGAGCCTGTTAAGTTGAAACATAAGATTTGAAACACTTGTACGTATTTAAATTTGATAATTCAAGAAGGTTTTACAATAATGAGTTTTGTTTTTCAAATTCACGATATAATTTTCTCTTTAACAAAAAAATTAGTACAGTATAGGATTGATTAAAAGTTTCGAGACTAATGAATGTACACACTTTTTTATCACAGAAATCTTTAAAGTTTTCCCGAATGCTCAACAGCTGAACGTTCGGTAATCCGATTTTACGGATTTCGGTGAAACTTTACAGTTATCTGTAAAAAAAATTAATAATAGTCGACTTAGACATCTTTAATTAGAAATTGTTTCAATGTAGTTGAGTGCAATATTGCAGGAATGGGTGCTAATTTATTTCAATAACTTGGCATTACGTCACAATACTATAACATAGTCTGATACACAATATTCCTCCATAATACCCGATTCGTGGCTGCTCTTCTCCAATTCCTTGGGCACCTTCTACCCCCTAGGTCTTGCTCCACCTGGTCTGACCATCTTGCTCGTTGCGCCCGACGTCGTCTTGTACCAACCGGATTCCCGTCGAACACCATTTTTGCAGGATAGTTGCCCGGCATTCTCGCAACATGTCCTGCCCAGCGTATCCTTCCAGCTTTTGCCACTTTATGAATACTGGGCTCGCCGACGAGTTGCCACATTATGAATACTGGGTTATGAGTCTTACTTTTATTGAAAATATTGTTAACCTGTTGCAACTGTTATTAATCTATTCTTTTCTACAAATTAATTTTTTTTTAAATTAAATGATGCCTGCAATAGACTCTTCGAAAAACATATTTTGAATTAAATTCGAAGGTAAATATCCGAAATATACCGCTTGTAAAAACAGTGTTTTCCCATCTGCATTCACTTAGTAGAGACAGAGTTCTGATGATTTTTTTAACGCTTCTCAATATTTCCTTGGAAATTTTATTAAAATTCCCTTCACATTTCTTATAAAAGTTGTTTAACATTTATTCTTAAGATTTCTTGAAAGTGTTTGATTTTCAATCCAAAGGTTCTATTTCGGCGTTATTGATGTTGGCTATTTTGGGTTATTGGTGGCGGAAATATTATATACATCTATAGTTTTTTATACATTTTTATACAAAATGTCTTATTTGACGTTTCCTATGTCAGCACTCAAAGGATGCATTGAGCTGAAATATTGACAGTTGCTCAAAAGTAACTAAATTTGAAACTGTGTAACTATAAACTATACATTTTGAAACACAGCAAATTATATCTGATCCACCATCTTTGAAAACTTTCAAAACATTTATTTTATTTAAAAAATACAATAAAATCTTTTAGAACTTTACAATTTCAAATTATTTAAAAACTAAATTTTTGCCAAAATTTCTAACGTGGCGAATCTGATGCCATTTTGAAGACTGTACTTGAAAATTTATAAATTAAACACAGTTCAGGTAGATGCATTTGTTAATTTCGTCTATACTGTAGTTGTTCACATTCTTTTGCCATTCCTTCAAAAAAATTCAAAAAATTTCGATTGAAGTTCGATGCCCTGGAATACTATCAATGTCAATCCAATTCTTAAGTTTAACCTCAAATTACCCATGGATGTTTCTTTCGAACTACCGAAAAGTTCTCTGTAGGATTTTGATGAAATAATCCTCGGAATTCTCCTTCAAATTTTTTGAACTCTCTTTAGAAATTTAGCTCGATATAACCTCTAAATTTTCGGAGTTTTAAAGGAATCCGAATCAACCGACACAATTCCGAAGATATTTAAAACGTGTCATCCAAACCAATCAAAATTTTGATATACATTTAAAATGTTCATTGACTCAATGTTGTTTTTATGTAGTTGAATTTTTTTTTATAATTTATACTCGACTCTTTTAGATTCAGGTCTATTCTCAGCCTCGGATGAGTTGAGACACCTCAAGAGAATCGAATAAGGTGACTGCATTCTCCATTTGATCCACAAGGAATAATACGAGGTACATATTCACCACTCTCAATTTCTTAAGGCATCTTGACTCACTGAAGTGCAGAATAGATCTAATTATTCGATTCAGCATGTTCTGATTCTTCAATAAAAATAAAAAATTTCAAATAATTACGCTACTTTCATCGTTCTTTTCAATATTCCTATACACGAAAAAAATCCTTCGGGCAGGCCCCCTCCAGGCCCCCTCCAGAATAATTGTCTACCTCCGCCAATGCCTGTTCCTAATGAGAAACCTCGCGAAAATAGGCCAAGGCAGTAGGTAAATGAAATGAATGATACATGATTTTCTTTCCTGTAAAAGTGTATAGTGTGAAATATCAAAACATAATTCAAGCCCGTTTTTTTTAGAAACAAAGAAACTTGATACCACAGCACAGAATGTTAGAATTAACCTTGACAGGATGTAGTCCATTACCATCGCTACGGTTCGCAAACCTCTCGCACAAAACGCATTATTCAATGCCAGTGCATTTGTTCAAACAAAGAATTCATCATGTTGCCATTCAGAACCCCCAATTTCCCCAATTGGGAATTAATTAGCAGTCGTGGGCCATGCCTTTGGAACAGGTCGCAGACACCGAGCTGCAAACGCATACACCTGAGGCCAAGTGATTGAGATCAATCTGACAGCGGCGACGTAGTTTCCGCTTCACATGTTGCACTATGTGGCTCAGTTTCCAACACGTTGCGTTCCAGAACACATGGGGAAGTATATGTTGAAGCTTGTGCTCGACGATGGGAAGACACCAATTTGTAATGTGATGCGATTTGGAACGAAATTTAAGCTTGTTTCACAATTTGTGCTTGCCTCTTTTTCGCAAAGGAAAAATGTATCAGTTCAAGTTACAAGTTCCGCTGAGCTGTTATGGTGTGTTCGTCATGGGAGACTATCACCTGAGGCAAGCTGTTGTTCATTATCACAAAAATCGAAAATGACAGCCTTTAGCTTAGCTTGAACATAGAAAAAATGATCCATAAGAAATTGAAAGTCGCTCCATAAAATAATGGAAAGGATCCATCAAATGTAACATTGTGATCCATGTTAAATCTAAGAATGAGCAATATAATATCAAAACTATACCGTTATATATTAAAGTAGGTATCGGAAAAAATTGTGCAAGTTAGCCTTAAACATGTTGCAATTGAGGAAAAAATGTATAAACGCCTTCATTATGAAAAATAGACGCAAGTTATGCAAACAGCATATCAGGCGGTAAAAACATTTCCAAACTGAAAAATATGAATTTGCTATATGCAATTTGTTCAGCTGATCTAATTGATCTAAAGTTGTGTCGCATTAAACATTCCCTATATAACCTAAGTTGTCAAATTGCAACTGCTATAGACCTTCAGTACGACACATGCAAACTATTCCTTTCATGTTTATGTTATTGATGATTCTTGGGTTCGTTCAAGCGACTTCGGCTTACGACGAAACTACAGGCTCAATCTTTCCTTGACACGCATAACATTAGTAGCCGGAATCCCTGGCTTTTTCGTCAAATCTCGTACTGATGCTCGAGGATGTCGCTTGAAATGACCCCTTTCTGTCGATTGGTAAGTCAGCAGAACCGGATTCTACCCCATCTTGCGTTTTGAACTGCTCCGATGCCTATATTTCCATCCTTAGGCAGGTTTCTGATCAAAGAACCGCTGACCGCGCATTTTCAAACATCCGTGCTAAATATTGGAAAGCATCAGTCCCATTTTGATGTTAACAGGGTGCAGCTATAAGTGAGTGTATTTTTAATAATTGAATATAATTCGTTTATAATTCTTCTACAGTTTTGGATTTAGTTAAATAATTTTGTTTTCCTGAGAAGCAACTCAAGGTGCACAATTTAGTATTTTTCTAATAATTCGACCAGACAGTACATTTATTGGAAAGGTTTGGTTGTGTCCCATCCATTTAAGGATTAAGTGTCTTTTCGCCAAGGCACTAATAACATAGTGACGGGTGATTACTCAGTACACAGTGTGCGCTAAATTATCGTGAGCAATAAATCACGTGGGAAAAAATCGTGCCATAGTTCGATAAAAGTTGCTAATTGCTTATGCCATTCATACAAGGCAGAAATCATTGCTACTTGCACGTCGCATGTCAGATTAATTCAGTTTTGGTATCATTTAAAGGCTTTATTTGTTCGAAGTAAATGTTGCTCATGGATGTACAATGAAAATTAACTCGATATCATTGTAAACAAAACGAAAAAATAACCATCCATCACAAAAAAGGTATGCCTGTTGGTGCACCAAAAATTGAACAAACACAAAAAGGTGGGCCAGAAACATTTTCGATGAAGGGTACATGCGTGATAATGCACATGATAATGAGGCTCAGTGTTCACTTCCTCTCAAGGATGATGAAACAAGGCGGGAAGCCAAACGGACAACAATGAAACGTGAAGTTATTTTAGTTTCAGTTGCATTCGAATGAATCGGGAGCCGTTAAGAGGGAAATATTAGTTCAGCAACGCACAAATGATGAAAACCAACGTCTCGTGATGGAGCAACACAAAAGGCATAGGGCTCAACGATGCTCTGCATCTGCTTGCTAGCACATAGGTATCTGTTCACGCAATAAACACGAAATTAATAAGGCAAATTAATGTATCGGCACGTTCCCTCTGCCACGGAAGCACATATTGGATCGTCCACGAAAACAACACTTTGTTGACAATATGGGAATGTTGTAGGATAAATTTGTGTTTGTCAAAATCATTTTATTTGAAACCAATTTTAATTTCAAAAATAGTTCTTCAGTGCGGATGAAGTTGACTCAATCTAAATGCAATTTTTCAGAGATTAAAAATAAAACAAAAATATAGAATCTACAATAGCCCCTAAACCTCCGACTTTCTAGCATTTTTCTTCAATTTCAGTTCCTGTAGAAACAGTAATTTGTGGTGTATTTCAGTTTCTACTGAGAGTAATAAAGTTACTTATCTTAATGTTAATTTTTTGTTAGCTTTTTTTGCACCTTATGTCACATAATAATACTTCGTTAATAAACACCGCGACCAATATATTCTCTTACAAAATAAAACTCTATTTATTTCAAATCGATAATGCAGATTTTATTGATAACTTTACCCATTATATTGCAATATAATACTGATCAACTACAGCATATTTTTTGGAAAAACACCGCCTTTAACCTTCTTGACCAACTCCAGACGTTTTTCGAAACTGTCACAGGCGGCACGCCCGACTTCCATCGGCATTTCGTTCCAAATTCGTTTGATTACGGCTTTGAATTGGTTCATATTAGACGCCCTGTAGTCATTTACCTTCGCCAGCATGTATGACCATACGAAATAATCCAAGGGATTCAGATCTGGTGAACTGGGAGGCCATTCATTCTTGTCCAAAAAGTCGGTCAAATTTTCTTGGCATCATGGCCCAAACACAATGATAACGGAACAGAAAACGGCAAAGCCCGAACTTAGTATGCCTGCTTGTCGGAAAGAAAACAGGCTAGATCCAAGCCGATTCTAATTGGACATTTCGAAATCATTTGCAGCAACTGTCAAAATTGCCGTTTTCCGTTCCGTTTCCGTTATCATTGTGTTTGGACGGTCAGCCCTGAACGAGATTTGCAGTATGCGATGGCGCTCCGTCCTGCTGAAACACATAGTGATTATCTCCAAACACCTCTTGTACATATGGCTTGACAACCTTCTCCAAAATTTCCGTTTCATAATATACGGCATTTACTTTAATGCCTTTTTCGATGAAAACCAGTGGCAATTTGCCTCGTTTGCAAATTCCTCCCCAAACCATCACAGGCACAGCACTTTGGAACCGTGGAATATTCCTATCACTTTCTGGATCAGTTCTCGAAGAGGGAGCTCACCATCTGTCGTTCTGGACATTGTGGGATTGTTTTAAGACGAATAACTTTTCGTCGGAAAAGATTAATTCTTCGCCACCGTGCCGCGACAAAAGCAGACTTGCTCTTTCGAGTCGTTTCTGCGTGGAAGGTTGCGAATCTCCGTGAACCTTACGTTTCTTGAAAGCTTGAAATCTGAGGTCATTTTGCAGTATTTTGTGCATTGACGATCTCGAAACATTCAGATGTGCGGCCATTTTTCATACAGAGCGCTGTGATTTTCGTCTAATCCGTTCCCTGTCCTCTTTAACAACTTGTGCAGTCCACACCGTACGAGTACGATCGGATCTCTTCCGGTCATCCAACGAGCAGGTGTCACGGTAACTACGATGGTTCGGTACACAAAATCCCGCTCTACTCCGAGGTTTTCCAAATTTCTGAAAACAGCGCACGGGGAGCTCACCTTTCAAAAACTTTTTTATCACCACAGCACGAAACTCCTTCATCGCAGGTAAAAGATAAACACTGAATGAAAAGAATCGGATATAACCTAAAAGCGTTTATATTAACATAGTGCAAAACTACACCAACACATACGTGAAGCATGTTGAGTAGTTGCACTACACCAATGCAAGGAAAGAGTGTATGAGAATATATTTGGACACGGTGTAAGTTACATGAAATTGGTGTTTCTGAATTTCCATAAATAGTTTCATGTCGTCTGCATAGATTAGAATTCTGAACTGCTTAAGAATGTAAGACATATCATTGACAAACAAGATAAAAAGTAAAGGTCCTAGATGTGACTTTTTCCTGACAACTGACTACGTGTTGGCGATTTTTGAAATACTTCATTTATTCAAGAAATTTATCCTTAAATTCTGTTTTTCCTTACTTGTAGAGTAGCGGAGGAATGTCAATACGGTCACAGGCCATGCTGAAATCAGTATATAACTCTTGGACATGGTTGTCGTTGTCCATTGCATTCAATGAGTAGTTCATAAATACTAACAAGCTCGTGGAAGTTGAGCGTCCTTTGACTACTTGGCTAAACAGTTTTCTATTGACGATAGCTTCAAAAAACTTTGGGATGCTAGACATAACAGCAATTCCACAGTAATTGCGAATATTGGCTTTCTTTCCTGACTTATAAATGGGTATTAGGTATGAGTTTTTCCAATTTTTTTAGAACTGTCCTGAATCAAGTGACATATTGGAGAGCCAAAATAAAGGCGAAGTTATCAGGAACATAACCACGATTTTGACGTAGGACTGCGTTACAGTATTGTACTATCATCTATTTCCGTTCCTCATATGGTTGATGAATATTTCTAACCTATTAAAAAAGTTTTGATTTGAGTGTATGAATATACATGTGGTTGAATAGTCGATTAACTCTTGAAACTCAACTCTTCTCAACCATTTTGGGGTCATGAAAAGCACCACTTACCAACAACCCAAAGCCTTAAATGTATGTGTTAAGGTTGGGGTTACTAGTACAGGGCAGTCTTGCATGTAATTAATGGATTACACAGTTACCAATATTGTGACCCTGTGATGGTTGAAAAAGTGATTGCACTCGGAACGCTTCTTTTGTTTCAAAGAATAAAGGATACGTACATTGAGTTTTTAGTTATTATTCTTTCATTGTATTGGTGTAAAATCTTCACAATTTGAAAACTAGGAGAATCTGAATGAACACTTCAATTGATCACTTTTAAAAGAAAAAAACAAATTAAGAACCTTTTCGAACCATCACTAGTAAACGCAAGCAAATTCGTTTACTCGACACGGCAGAAGTCTGAATGTTGCAGAAAAAATGCCCTATCTGTCAAAGGATAAGCTTTTTCTAGTTGAATTTTAAAGAATTTGCTCGCGTTTCTTAGTGATAGTTTAAACAAGTGTTCCAGTTTATTTTTTCTTCATTCAAAACTGTGAGCATGTGAAGAATAAGTTTGAATTTTCCTAGTTTTCCAATAAGGATCATCCTACAATTACGCTTGTATAATTCTGTTTTTTCAAAAGAGGATTTTTATTAGTGAAACATTACGATGTCAAACCTGCGAAAAATATAAAATAATGTGAAAATTTGTTCTATTTATTTCAAATCCCATTTTCAAATAATTCAAGCAATAATATAAACATTTTCGAGTGCAGCTATCTTGATAAAGTCCTTTTAAACAAATGTATTCAATGTGTCCTCCATTTTTATTAATAACATCCTCGAGCCGACGCCGGAAGCCAGAGTCGTAGTCCTCCGACATTGACTGCCATGTGCGTGTTATGGTTGACTTAAGAGTTTTCACACTAGGGTGTGATGTTTTGTAGGCTCGTGCTTCAACATGATCTAACGGATTAAGATCTGGACTGCTAGGGGGCCACAAATCCTTCGGCCAAAACTTCATGTTATTGTTCAACCATTGTTGGGTTCGAATGGACGTATGACACGGCGCTCCATCCTGCTGTAGGACAACGTTTTGGTCCTCGGAGAAGTTGGCCTTCACCCAGGGAAGCACTTGGTCCTTTAAAATATCGATATACACTTCGGTATTGATTCTAACTCCAGCATCAATGAAAACAGGCGGCATTTTCAAACCGTTGGACGCACACCAAGCCAAACATCATGACACCAGCCGGATGTTTGGTTAGAAATTTGAATTTCACTTTTTCCGGAACGTTCTCCATTTTCTGCGGTGAAATGAACCGGACCGTGCGGCTGTTGGCCACAGCATCGATGCTAAAAAGCTTTTAGCCGGAGAACAGGATTATCAATTTTTCCTTCTTCAACAAGGAAAGCAATCTCTTGGAACGAGTCACTCGTAGTTCCTAGACCCGTCTGGTCGATAATCAATTGGCGTTTAACTCTGGCTCTGGAAGATGCATGCAGGTCTTCTTTGATGATTCTCCGCATTGATTTCTCCGAAATATTGGCTTCCTTTGCAAGTTTTCTTATGGAACGCACCGGGTTGCGAGCAATTTTTGCACGGTCCGATTTGATCATGTTCGGCGTGCGTGCAAAGCGCGGACGTCCGTTTTCCGGCTTCCGCCGCTTAAGACCATCCTGCAGGGACTTTTTTATGCGGTAAACTGTTGCCAAATGGCACCCTACCCAAATGACACCCTGAGCGAGTGATCACTCCTTTCGCAAACATTTGAAATGGTTGGATGCAGCACTTGAAAGTTAATATAAACAAATACACTTTCGACAGAAATTAGTCACTAGCTACACGAATTAACCCAATACTCAAGTTTGAACATATTCGCATTATTTTCGCCGCACCCTGTACAATATTCCGCTAATGTACTCGGCTCATGACTGTTTCTCCCCAACCGCGATGGCAACCCTCACTCGCCAGATCTTGCTGCACCAGATCCACCTACCTTGCTCACTGCGCCATGTCTTGTAATACCAACCGGATGGGCGACGAAAACCATCTCTTCTGTTTTGTTGTTCGGCATTCTTTCTCCATGCCCTGCCCAACGTATCCTCTTCGTCACTTGTTGGAAGCTAGTTCATCGTATTTTTGAGCGAGCTCGTGGTTTATCCATCCTTGGCCGCTACATACCGTTATTCTGCACACCACCAAAGATGGTCCTAAGCACGTGACGTTCGAAAGCTCCGAGTGCTTGCAGGTCCTCCTCGAGCATTGTTGACGTCTCATGCCCTTAGAGAACCACCGGTGTTAGCAGCGATTTGTAGATGGTACGTTTAGTGCGGGTTCTTCCTTTAGCTCAGACGGTAAAGACGCAGCTACAAAGCAACACCATGCTGGAGGTGGCTGGGTTCGAATACCGGAATTTTTCGCCATGGAAAATTTCTCGACACGGCGTCCACAGTTACAATAACCGGCTTATGATGAGCGTCCATTTTTAATAGAGCAGATGGCGACTCGACGAGATTTATGATACATGGATAACTTACGAACACCTAGTCAAGTTAGTATGTTCGCGTTGCGAAGATCATTTACTTGATGGAAGCCAGCTGACAACAAAGACTCGACTAAGGCAAGTTCCTGTTCAGTTGACGCGTTAACTGACAAGTATCCCAGAAACTGCCAGATTAACTTCGTCAGTCTGTAGTCTCCAAAGCAGACGATAACATCACGGGAATCGGCACGGGAAAGAGTGTGAATTGGCCTGGTTGATTGAAAGTAAAGTGGACTTTGGTATTTTGTATATGGACCTCAAGTGAAAAAGACATTTTTTTGTCAACAATGGAAGTCATATGAGAACCTTCTTGTCAAAGAATTTAACCACTATGCTTTATTTTTTGTAGAAGGATCCTTTCCAGGGCATCCTTTCTCTGGGCTAACAGTCTCTAGTAGCAGCGGAAGTTTAACTTACCAACACTCCCTTCCCCTTACATATGCTTTCTCGCCAAGAAAAGCCTCCGGCACAATCCCATCCAATTTTCATCTTCAGATGTCTATGAAGGCAGCATAAATTCCCGGCATCTTCTTAAGTAAACATCTAATCAACACTTCCCTCCCATACCTGCTGATCATAGGGACCTGGCTATGAAGAACCTATCACACCCAAACCAGCTCTTCTGCTCTTTTTTTTTGCAGATGGAAAATCTGCAACCAGAGACCTGAAGAACTCAGGGTGTGGGGTGAGGGCGCCAACTCCTCCACCCACTAAAAACCCACCCCTGCCTTAAGCCCTGGACCCTCCCTGCAACCACCTCTCGATATTACTTCAAGGAGGGGGCTAATGTGCGTGTTAAGCCACTATGTCTAACTACTTAGGGCTTTAGTAGCTAGGTGGTCCCTGCGACCTGCCTTTGGTCGTTTTGCCATTTTTGTTAGAGATCGAGGACGATCTGGGAGGCTGCTACGCATACCGCGTCCTAGACGTCCCGAACCTGGCACATCCTCTGGACCAAATTATCCGGAGTCGTGTCGTGACTGCTTACGGCAATCATGCCGGATTTCCCGCCGTTGAAGCGAGGGCATGCGAAGAACACATGTTCCGCAGTTTCCTCGTTTATTGCGCACCCGCTACATGCGGAGGACTGTGCATGCCCATATTTGTGCAGGTATTGTCTTAAACAGCCGTGGCCAGACAATATCTGCGTTAACTGGAAGTTCACTTCACCGTGTCACCTACCGACCCACCCGGTTAATTCCGGGATTAGTCGGTGGGTCCACCGACCTTTGGTTGAGTTGTTCCGTTCCCTTTGTCACTTAACTATGGATGCGGCTCTAGTGGTTATCCGAATACCTCTTGTTCCACGTAGTTCGACTCTACGTCCTCTTTTATGACCATGCCAATTAGCATCATCTCCACTTTTTTTTTTTTGAATTTGCGAGGCATCAGTTTTACCGAATTTTTGGAGATGGGAAGATCACTCAAAAGGCAGTACTATGTTGATTTATTGAACCGATTTGATGCTGAATTGATGAAAAAACGACCCCATTTGATGGAGAAAAAAGTGCTTTTCCCCTATGACAACGGACCAGCTCACTCATCAGCACAGCAAAATTGGGCGAATTGATGCCTCATCCCCCGTATTTGGCCCCATGCGATTTCTATTTTTACGATCATGAGAAAATTTCCGAAACAATTGAAGATTGGAAGTCATTGCCGCGAAAGCAGCGTATTTGGCGGAATTCGACAAATTATATTTTTTGGATTGCTTGAATTACGTTTTCTTGCCTAACACGGGTACTTACCATACAGCCCTCGTAATGTTTTTCAGAGCCAAATAGACCAAAATAAGTCTTGTTCAGAAAAATTCGATGCTTGTCAAAAGTACGCTGAATCCACACTTCGTCGTATGCTACCGTAGGTAATCATGAAAATCAATGTTGACATTGTGTAAGCATATTTAAATTTTCAAACACAAAGATTCAACTTGGAATGGCCAAAGTGAAATTTCAAACGAGATGATTTATAAGAGTAGAAATGTTCTTATTCATCGTGACCATCTTGCTGGAATTAATGAGGTTGAAGTTATATTTTCTCCTGACAGTCAACTGAGTAGCTCCACGATGGCATCATTATTTTTATATCAGAATGAAAATAAGCAACACCCCTTTTCTTTAATTCTGTTAACAAACCGACAGCCTTATCTTCAAAACAATTATTTTCATTCGTCTGCTTTTAATGAAGACCCAGGTTGTTCCACTGAAATAAAGATGCTAAACCATTCCGATACCTACCGTACAGGAAACCGACGACGACCATTCATCCAAACGCGCGTGCAACCAACGAAGGAAACAACACAAAGATAAAAGAACCCGATAAGGTACGTCAATGATTGAGGTGGGAAGAAGGAATGGGATCTTTAAATCATTATGTTAGGAAAGAAATGGACTGTGCGTTTTAAATATGTTCAGTTGGACGGTTAAGGGTTGAGGCTTGGGTTGTTCGCTTATCAACGCAAGTGAATGAACGATTCTAATGAGTCATAAAGATAAATCTTACCTACAAAGATCTCAAAACATAACCCGAAACAGTAGCTGTTGTATCTTTAGACCTGCATTCAAAGAAAATGTAATAAACCACACTGTCTATGTCTTAACAATACAGAAATAATCTTACTTATTTTAAATCAATCCTATTACTTCATTGTTGATTGGAGTCACTCTTTAAAATAAGCGTTGAAGTCGAATCGATAAGATCAAATGCAGAATCGTTCTAAAATAAGCATCAACACGGTCAGTATTGTTTTCATAGTGGCTATAGACGCAGCATCTGCAGCACCATGCTGGACGGTTCCTTTCTAGTTTGTCATAGCATTGGCTATAGATCGCAGCAAATTCTAAGCAACACGAGCCTCGCGTCGAAATATCTCTATCTGTGATTTTGAAAATATTTTGAGAATACTACAAGTTGAAAGCAGGCAATACGCTTTATGTGATGAGTAATAAGCTAGAAATGCCAGAATAGAAGACATCACAGCACAATCAATTGTTGTTTCAATCTTCCGATGTATCATAAAGTCGCAACTTCAAAGGAATTTATTCACCGTTCATAATTATTTCCACGAACACTTTCTCCATTTCTACATTCCATTAGGATAATTAAATTTTTAAATTAGCATTCCGCAGGAGCAAGACGGTTTTCTTTGCCTAAGGGTGTTAGAAGTCACAGTACCTTCAAGGCAATGAGCGATAACATGTTTTTGGGTGAACTGAAATTATTTCTGGAGAAGTACCTATGAAGGTAAAATATATTTAACTGAAAACTGAAAAACTTAAAAGTCCATCATTATGCTTGTTACATTGGACCTATTTTATCTAAAGCATTGTCCACAAGAATCCGTAATGAAGGACTCACCTTTATCTAGAAGATGGAATGGCATTGGAAACAAGCTTACCAATCAAAACAAAGATATTTCATGGCACTGTAATCAAATATTGCATATCTGTAGTATCAACTTCTTTGGCAAATTTGTTTTAAAATATCATCATTTGTACAGCGTCTTGCACCGTTTACCCAGCGGAAGCGGAAAAAGACTGAAAAATTTACTTGGGTGGAATAAAATGGCCACTCAAGCTGATAAACAGAGTGTCAACATGACGTTGTGAGGTTTTTCAAGAATAGTTTGTAGTTTCACCAATGTCAAATTGGAATGAGACTGTGAATATTTTTCCTGAAGGTGCATGAAAAAAAAACAAACATATTGACATCCCTCCCTAAATTACAAATATGTTGAAAAGTTTGTGAAAATGCAAAAACTATGTAACAATATCAGTCAAAACCACGTCTTCGGCCATTTTCACACATCTCAAAATATCAAAGTGTAACATGTCGTTGATCATTTGTGTTGTCAATTGACAGCAATGCGTGGAAAAGAAAGGATCTATTAAAAGTAATGGATTCGGTCTCTTGCTGTAGTCAGATAATTACGAGCTACTTAAATTTTAGTGCCCGATATCTCCCTAATGCGTGCGAGTTGAATCATCAGTTGCGATTTGAGAGGCCTTTACTCACACTCAACCAAATCGAAACGTTGTTTTCACTTGAAACGCACATAATTTTCGTCCACTTCCGAAACCAGTAAAAAAACACGAAGAATTCACACAAAACATGTGAAAATCGCATAAATGTTAAGTGACTTTATACGTTTAATTCACTGGCACGTAATGTTCACCTGATTTTACTGAAGAAGATTTGATTACATGTTCAGAAGAAAATTACGTGAAATTTCACACGGAAACAACGTGTCGATTCGTTTGAGTACAGTCGCATGGGAACTGCGACTCAGATTCGTAAAAATTGGAGTTACGCAGTTTCCATGCGACTGCGTAAAGTGGCCTCTCAAATTGAGTTCAATTTCTGGCCGTGCGTGCTGTCACCTTTTTCAAGAGGAACGTTCCCATTGATGTTGTTATTCTGTCTGTATGTACCGTCATTGGAGGTAGAATGGACGGACGGACGCAAATCCTGGATGTGGCGAACGTTTTGAGTAGTATAACTTTCAGGTGCAGGGTCAGCATACAATATGAATGCAGCCACATTTGGTGCGCAAACTTCCCCACTTGCGCATTCCAGTTCAACGTTGTTATCAGTCATAACCCAAAACTTGAACTGCCTTTACTGTTAACGCCAATAAGCCATACGCCAATAGCCTTAAGCAGTTCAGAGTGAGTAAGCGTATTGTTTTTCGTACCTAGAAACGGTTCGAGGAAACTGGAAATGTCCATACTCAACACAAATGAGGGGCCAGGCCGACTGCCAGAACGAAGAAAAAGATCAAACGTGTGTAAGGAAATTTTTATGAAATGGTTGGAACCCAGTGAATTGTATAACACTAACACTATACCAAATGAACTTTCCTAGCTTTATATTTTATACACTAACCTAAAATAAATTAATTCAGTCTATTGCAAGCCACCGGAGTAATCACTTGCCATCCGAAGTCTCTATGTTCCTCAGAGGTATCCTAAGTCCGCGCGGTCTGACCCCATTTGTTACATGCTGTAGACAGGATTGGGCCTCGAGTTGTGTGCCGGTTGAAATTCGCGGTGTGATGTGCTAATTTTTAACTGCAGTGAGCGTCATTGAAGGTGACACGAGGAAATATCGGGGTTGAGAAACGTAACCACACGAGCTGTGTTGAAGGCGTGAGGATTTGGTTGGTGCAGTGATTCTCCAAGTGACGGTGGGCTTGTCGAAAGCGCTAAGAGCTATTACAGTGCTATAGACTAAAATGACCATGTGGTGAGCATATGGCAGTGGGTCGAGTAACAATCGTCCATAGTATTGAACAATCGCTGCATTGTTCTGGGTGAAGAATTGTTGTAAGTTCACTGACGCGCGTGCGTAGATCGTTCTGTCGTCGGAGAACGTATCTGAGATCGTCGGTTCGTGGGGATTTCATCGTCGGGAAACTCTTCCAGTCGTTTACTCTCTGAGTGGTGAAGTCAAGTGAAGTTCAACGCTTTAAGAGACCCACCGTAAGGATCTTATTGGATGAAAGCGTCGCCGTACGTTTCGTTGTCGGGAAACGTAACATTTCAAAAACCACGTATGTACAGAGGTCGTGAGTGGACAATAGTGGGCAATGAGTGATACCGAATCTGATGGCGATCTATTTGAAGATTCGGTTGTTCGTCACAGCTTAGACGGAACTGAGCTCCCACCCTTTGTTACGGACCGAAAGACAAAACGTAAACAGTTGGTCATGGCTGAAGAACTGAAAACACAGCTTGCATCGTTGAAGTTGGAGCTAGATGAGCTTCGTCGAGTTGCGGCTGGGAATGCTGGTGATGCTAATGGTCGGAATAATGTGCCGGCGGAAAGGGTACCAGATTTTAGAGAAATTAGAGAGTATATCAATCCGTTCGATCCTAAATCACCCTCGTGTCCAAATGCCGAAGCTTGGGTTAAGAACATAGATGAGATTGGTGATTTGTATGGCTGGACATCAGCTTTGCGCCTACATTGTGCTCGATTGAGTTTGGGCGGTTGTGCTAAATTGTGGTTCGAAGGTTGTCAGGCCACGATTGCGTGCTGGACGGATTTCAAGACCGAAATAATCAAGGGTTTTCCGTCTGCCAAAAATCCTATTTACTACCATAATTTGCTCTCGTCCCGAAAATGGAAGGTCGGAGAAACGGTAGAAGAGTATGTGTACGAGATGCTGGCAATGGGCCGAAAAGGTGCTTTCACCGAAGAGACCATCGTCACGTATGTAACCAGTGGTTTGCGGTCGTATGTGAAGCGATCAGGTATGACGATCGGGAAAGTGTCAACAGTGCAAGCGTTATTGGAAGAATTAAGATGGATTGACAGCGTAGATGCGGTAGCCAGCACCAGTAAGATAACCGATGCTGTTACTAATGCTAGTTCTGCAGCGAACATGAGTGATGAACGCAGAAAAACAGAACCAGTTGGCGCATCATGCTTTCATTGTCGAGAAATGGGACACATCGCCAGAAATTGTCCCAAAGTGAAATGCCATTTGTGTAAAAGGGAGGGTCACATGAAGAAGGAGTGTAAGAGTTTCGGGGCTAAAAGAGAAGCCCGAGAACAAACCACTAAAATGATGCGGGTTGTGGACCAAAAAAGTGTATTCATTAAAAATGTAGAGGTAGCCGGACTCACGTTAAAAGCTCTGTTGGATACCGGAGGACGAGTATCAACGATTCAGGAGAAGTTCGCCAAAAGGGTTGGTGAATTGAAGCCAAGCCACAAGGTGCTACGTGGATTTGGGAAGAAGGAGGTTACCGTGTCATCGAAAGTGTGTGCCCAGCTGCAAGTCGATGGGATTATTCTTCAAGTGGAGCTTCAAGTTGTACCCACATGGGTGCAGGATACGGCAATTATTCTCGGAGAAGATGTGATCGATCAGGATCGGTTGGTTATGGTGAAGCGCAAAGGGGATGTGAAGTTCGCGTGGGAAAAAGAACCAGAGACGGAACAGTGTGAACCCATTTTGGCGGAACAAGGAGGAACATCGGGGGTGGCTCGAATGTACACGTTTGCGGTAAAATCGGAGACAGTGATCGATCCGCAAGTGTTAAACAGTGATGGGGGGCACCAATACAACCAACGGCTGGTTCAGATGGTACAGCAGTACAGGGACTGCTTTACACTTAATATGAAGGAGATGGGATGTGCAAAATCGACGGTGATGAAAATCAATCTGACGAACGACTGTCCAGTGTACATGAAGCCTCGAAAATTAGAATATGCGCGGGAAAATGTCTTATGTGAAATTGTGAATGAGTTGTTGGATGCCGGGAAATATTGCTGAGACTGAGTCACCGTACAACAGCCAGGTAGTGTTAGTCCCGAAGAAAAATAATCAGTTCAGAATGGCCATTGACTATCGGCTATTGAATGCGAAGACTGTCATGGACAAGTACCCTATGCCCGACATCGAGTCATGTTTGCAGAAGCTGGCAGGGGCTCGGTTATCATAATCAGCGATTTATACAGTGGTTATTACCAGATTCCGTTAGATTCAGAGAGCCAGAGTTACACTGCTTTCTCTACTACGGATGGACATTACCGTTTCCTGAGAATGCCCTTTGGGTTAGTGAACGGTTGTGCTATTTTTCAAAGAGCTATGAACAAAATAGTTGAAGTGCTGAAAAAGAAGAAAATTGTGGTACTCGCCTATATTGATGATCTGATCCTACCGGGCCAGGATGAAGAGGAGTTGTTGCAGATGTTTAAAGAGCTCTTGGTGGTCCTACGAGACGAAGGTTTCACGATAAATCTGCAGAAGAGCCACTTTTTCAAAAAATCTGTGTGTTTTCTGGGGTTTGAAGTTAGTGTCAATGGGGTGCGGCCGGGTGAGCTGAAGACAAAGCCGTTGCAGATTTTCCAACCCCAACTTCCGTTCATTCTGTGCAGCAGTTCCTAGGGTTGTCTGGCTTTTTCAGGCGATTTGTACAAGATTACAGCATAATTGCAGAACCAATGTTTAGGTTGCTGAAAAAAGATGCTGAGTTTGTGTGGCAAGAAGAACAGGAGAAGGCATTTCGAAGAATCAAGCAGATGTTAGTAGAGCGACCTTTGCTTGTGTTGTACGACCCCAACGCGGAAATAGAGCTGCATACAGATGCTTCTAGTGTGGGTTTGGCCGGAATACTGCTGCAAAAGTGTGAAAGTGGATGGAAACCCGTCGGTTATTTCAGCAGGAAGACATCTAGGGCTGAGGCCATTTACCATAGTTACGAACTGGAGTTACTTGCGGTGGTGGCGAGTGTTGAGCGCTTCAGGCAGTATTTGATAGGGAGATTTTTTATACTGCGTACGGATTGTTCGGCGATTCGAGACACCTATACGAAGAAAGAGATGAACCCCGAATTGCTCGTTATTTTTTGAAGATGTTGGAATACGATTTCCGAATTGAACACCGAAGTGGGACAAGGATGCAGCACGTTGACGCTCTCAGTCGATCACCGATCGAAGAGCCGGCCGAGATCGAAACCGTCGCCGAAAATATCATGGTGTTGGAGATCTCAAATACAGATTTTCTGGTGAGCATGCAGAGGCAAGATGAGCGGTTGGTGGAAATCGTTAATAAACTCTCACGAGATCCGTTGTGCGATGAAGATAGACAGATTCACGATAACTATGTGTATGAAAACCATCGGTTGTATCGCAAGGTGAATGAGCGAAAGTGTTGGGTGGTGCCAAATACTGTAAGGTGGAGAATGGTGAAAAGTTATCATGATGAAAAGGGACATTTCGGAGAAGAGAAAGTGTTGGCGATGCTGGGCGAAATGTTCTGGTTCCCAAAATGCGGAAATATATTCGAGCCTACATTTCTGCATGCCCTAAATGTGCATATTTTAAAGTGAAGCAAGGAAGGCCTGAGGGTTTCCTGAATCCGATCCCGAAGACGCCGGTACCGTTTCATACGGTACACATTGACCATTTGGGACCTTTTCCTAGGTCTGCTAAGGGGAAATGAGCATATCCTGGCCATAGTTTGTGGATTCTCAAAATTTTTGTTGGTGAAGCCGGTGAAATCAACAAATGCAAAGCCTGTTATCGCGATGTTGGAAGAAATGTCCAGTGTCTTTGGTTTGCCGTCCCGCATAATTACGGACCGTGGAACGGCATTTACGTCAAGAGTGTTCAAGCAATATTGCGAAGATTACGGTATTGATCACGTATTGGTGGCCGTGGGAACACCGCGCGGGAACGGACAGATTGAGAGAAGTAATCGAACCATTCTCACAACTCTTCGTACAATGGTGGACGATGCGGATAGACGGTGGGATGAGAAGGTTAAGTTCGTGCAGAGTGTAATCAATACAGCCCCAAATTCTACCACCAAAGTATCCCCAACTACACTCGTACTGTCTTACAAGCCAAAGGACGTTATACAGAACGAAATAATCTCTGTTATTTCTACCGAGAACGCCACGCTATCAGAGCCGATAGAAGAGATTAGAAATCGGGTGGAGAGAGTCACTCGCGAGAACCAGATGAAGCAAAAGAAATACTACGATGAACGACGCCGACCAGCTGCCAGTTACGAGGTGGACGAGTTGGTGCTGGTGGTGAAAGACCAATACATGGCAGGAGGCAGTCGTAAGCTGGAGCCACGGTACAAGGGGCCGTTTATTGTCATCGGAGTGCTACCAAATGACCACTACAGAGTGGCTACGGTCCCGGGAATCAGCGGTCGCCCCTTTTCAACTGTGTACTCGGTGGATCACATGAAGCGATGGTGCGAAGTAGTTGATTTAGATGAGGTATCATTAGTTGGTGAGAGTCGGATAAGCGACGAAGAAGAAATTTGAATTAGAACATTTGTTTATTTGGAATTGAGCTATTTAATTGAACTTCGATGAGGACATCTTATATGGCTGGGTGTCCGATTCTAAAGAAATTTATATGAAATGGTTGGAACCCAGTGAATTGTATAACACTAACACTATACCAAATGAACTTTCCTAGCTTTATATTTTATACACTAACCGAAAATAAATTAATTCAGTCTATTGCAAGCCACCGGAGTAATCACTTGCCATCCGAAGTCTCTATGTTCCTCAGAGGTATCCTAAGTCCGCGCGGTCTGTCCCCATTTCTTACACATGTGTTTTACTTTTTGGAGTGTGATTGTTTTTGACGTAGGCGGTTAATGAGTCGGATTTACAATCCGAGGCTCAAGGGTTTCATTCCCCTTGCAGTCGATTGTTTTTTTTCAGGTGAGAAATTCGTTCGACTGCTCACACAATATGATTGGATGCTAACAAAACGCGACGCGAGACAAGACACAACCACTTGTCCAGCAGCTAGAAGGGTTTAAGGTAAGACGAGATGAAATTTTGGTATCGTTTGACGTTACAGCACTATTTCCAAGCGTACCAATTGCCGATGCTCTAGGAAGCCTGCGTCGACATTTAGAACGTTGCGTCGAGCGCTCTCCCTATCAAATCGAGGCGTACCTTTCTTCACAGTTCGAGCCAGCCGGAACCAGAATTTTTCAAGACGTAGAGGAAAAATTCTACAAGCAAACGTTCGGTCTTACGGGAAGCAACCACCCCTATTGGCAAACCTCTTTGGCGAGCGACTTCGAGGTAGATGCTGAGAAGGAAAAATTTTTCCTCGAGTTTGGTGGCGTTATGTTGATGATGCATTGGCACCCGTGAAAGAACGCTTATCTAGATCAAACCGTCAGGATGCTTAACTCACGTCACAGCTCAATTAAGTTCACGGTAGAAAAGAAACAGACAGAAAACACTTTCCCTGGATTTAATGATCACCAGAAAAGAAGATGACACGTTGAAATTTGAATCTACCGTAAACCGAAGACATCGACTGATCGGTACATTACATCCGACTCAATCACTTTGGATCCCAAAAACAAGGAAGTTTTTCACTCCATGGCACACCGCCTTCCATATAATGTACCCATTGAGGAACAAGAATTCGCAGAAGAAAAGAACGTATCTACTCAGGCAGCTGAGATGAATGGCTACGACAAAGAGTTCACGGAAAAATTCTACAAAAACACAAACCGAAAGCTACACATAAAAAACATCACCACACTTAAGCCAGACAGAGAAAAATGTACGAAGGATCAGTCTACCGTTTTATCCTAAAGGTTACGAACCCAATAAAAAACACACTCAAACAACAAGGATTACACATAGTTTACAAAGTTAAAACACTTCTACGCGACATACTATGCACTTGAAGGACAAGGTCTCCACCGGACGAAAACTCGGGGATTTACCAAATTTCTGTCAGGACTGCTCATCCGTATACATCGGACAAACCCGCTGCAAAGTGAAGGTTCGGATGAAAGAACACAAAACGCTGTTGATAAACGGAAAACTCAATGAATCAGCAACAGCGGTACATGCGACAGGTTTTCACCATAATATTGACTGGGAAAAAGCAAAACTGATAAAAACAGTAAGGAAACCGTCTCACCCAAAACGCATGGAATCATTGTTTATCGCCAATTCATCCGAACCGCCCGCGAATGAAGACGATCCTCCCATCACATCATGCCTGTTTAACTTGACAAAGCTGAGAATTCAGTAACTGTCTCTTCTCTTCTGACAACTACGTGAAAAGCGTACGAAGATTTGCGTAATCAGTCGGACATAGTCCCGTAGATGGCAGCACGCCCGAAACCGGTCGACCAAAAGGTAAATTTATTTTAAATTGTAAACGATAAGTGTTGTGTCTTGCCCTGCGTCGCGTTTTGTTAGTGTCGTGTAGTTCTTACGTTGGCATAAAAATCATAACAATAAATGATTGGATGCCTTGGAATGATCTTCAAGTAACCATTATGTTGACATTATTTTTCTATCGGCCTGCCAGGGGTAAATATTTATTTCTGATATGGGAAAATTCAGAATATTGCTAAATTATTTTTAACAATCACATTCCAGGGAAACGGAACTCAACGAGTACATGCTCAATAACATTGAGAACATTGTCGTTCAACTTTTAGAATAATAAGTTTGGTGGTTTCAGAAACATTCAATGTATTCCTAAAAATCCCATACATGTTTAAAAAGTTTACCCCATATTGACAAAGGGTGTTCGTCACCAGGTAGTGAGTGTTGGTAGAAGCTTAACTTGCAGATTAAATTTTACTTAAGAACTGTAAATGTGTATGTGTGTGTGTGTGTGTGTGTGTGTGTGTGTGTGTGTGTGTGTGTTCCCACTGATCTCCCACTGACCGGCAGTGCTTTTATGGAAGAAACGTGTATGCATTTCTTTATAAGATAACACGATGTGCAAACATTTTTAGCCCTGGAGATTGAAGGTGACAGCTCTTTTGAAAATCCAACAACCCATTTCAAGAATGCCTGTTCATACACGTACATTCTGAGGTCATCTTCATATACAATAAGCTCCGCATGAAAATCTTCACGTATCACATGGATATGTAAAGAATTTTCACACTTCCTGAATCAAAAATAGACATTCTTGATCCTGGCGTGTATATAGTTAAGATACATTTTCTATAACTTAAAACGACCTCACCAAGTTCCTGAGTTGCTGAAAAACTCGTCCAGCTGCGGGGCGAAGCACTAAATGAGAAAAACCTACTAACGTACAATCTATCTGAATAATCACGATTACAGCACACTTTGAGTGAGACGCGTCTTATGTTTAGCACTCAAATAGTTTATAATTTTAACTTTTCTTCAACTTTCAAAACAACTAAGCAAAACACGTCAGCTTCAAAGCACGGCTTGCTGCGATCTTTACTTAAGAACTGTAAATGTGCTTCAAAAACACTAATTTCACTGGCAGTCAAATAGCTTATGAAAAGCAAAGTAGAACGTTTGAAACTCTAGCAAACTCCAGAATGCGAGTTTAGACGGAAAGATATATAAGATATATAGTAAGCATTACACGGGAAAAAATCCGGTGCTCGAAACTAGCAAAATGGTTCATGATATCATGAAAAACGTGTTTTTTCATGTTATGAATATACACCATGAATAAAATTCATGAAATCATGAATCAGCTTACTATGATCCAACGTAACGCCACTATGGCGTTATGTTTTTGATTTTTGATGCTGAAAGTGGCAACTTGATTCATGAAATCATGAAGCATCTGATTAGTAACCATAAATTAAATTCATGAAAACATGCACTACTATTCATGATTATTGGCACCTGTCATTTATGATTCCAATTTTAGTGACGAAAACGAACAGTTTGGTTCATGATATCATGAAGCATTTCGTTTGGAACTACGAAAAAAAACATGAAAACATGAACATTATTCATGATTCCATATAGGTACCATGAAGCGAGTTCATGGTAACATGAAATATACTTATGAATATGCGAAAAAACGGAATCTTTCAGGAGTTTGATATGTAAACTCATTTTTTTATTTCAGTTTTTGATTTCGATTCAATTTAAGTATCTTACGGAAATGGCATGAATACAAAGGAAATGAGGATTAACATTCGATAGCTTTCAGCAAATCATGTGTGCTCTTCGGCAGCTCCACGATCGACGCTGGTATTTTAAACATATAGGTTTGTAGAAACAGCCACAATGGCCAACAATGCGGCGTGTACTGCAGGTTCTACACGTACGTTACGTGCATGCACATACATATGGATTGCAGTATGTTTTCTGCTTTGTACTCGGAGCCGCCGAAAACCACGATAATGGATTTATCGGGTCGCGATGCTCCTACCGTGATTATTTGCGGCTGCATTTGGACATTTTCAAATTTTGTCCGAAGAAACTCCAATCGCTGGTTGATCTTGACTTCGACGTCACCCGCAGTCTACATGAAAAAAAAAGAAAGTAACCATACAAATATGAACTCAACAACAAAATAGCAAAAGATTGTTGAATTTTAAAAAACATTTGTTTGTGACAATCGTAATCACAGTTTTAACCCTATTTTGTTTACGAGAAGTCTCGTTAATAAAGCAATAAAAAACTGTTTTGTTTCTTCGGTAAATTAAAAAAAAAATATTTGTTCTACCGTTAATTTCGAAAGCGAATCGCTTTCCGGCCATCTGGTAGGTGATGTAAATGAGACGGAGAATGAGTGATTACTTCAATACCGCATTTACCGATTTCATAGTTATGCGGATCAACTAAAGGGTGTATTCGATAAAATTGGCACACAGAAAATCTTCTGTAACTTTTGAATCGTATGAGTAAAAAACCTAGAAATTTGAGTAGATCTTATCCATAGTGTATTATTTACATCTGCCAAGTTTCATAGTTATACATTCAGTAGTTTCAGTCATGTCGTCGAAACAAGAAATTGTCCGTGAGAAAATTTTGTGCACTCACAATCAAAATCCAGGGGCGTCCCACCGGTGGATTGCTAAAAGGCTTGGAATTGCAAATACAACTGTGTCTCGTGTAATAAGAACCTTCAAGGAGCGTCTGAGTGTCCAAAGGAAGGAAGGGAGTGGTCGTAAAAGTGGTCCAATGGACAGTAAAATGGCCAGGAAAGTCGTACAACAATTCAAGAACCGTCCAAACATGTCAATTCGAGATGTCGCTAAAAAGTCTAAGGTGTCAGTCGGTTTTGTGCAGAAAACCATGAAGCGTGCTGGGTTACATGTTTACAAAGTGCAAAAAGCCCCAAACCGGAATGAAAAACAAAACATCATTGCGAAAACACGCGCCCGGAAACTTTACACGAAGCTGCTCACCAAATCCGGTTGCATCGTGATGGACGACGAAACATACGTCAAGGCTAACTTCCGCCAACTTCCTGGGCAAGAACATTTCGTTGCCAAGTCGAAGTTTGATGTTCCGGAGGATGTTCGAAAGAAGAAACTATCGAAATTTGCAAAGAAGTTTCTAATCTGGCAGGCGATTTGCGGATGTGGTGAAATAAGTGCTCCCTTCATCACTTCCGGAACAATAAACGGTGCGATTTACACGGAAGAGTGCCTTAAGAAGTGTCTCTTGCCATTCATTAGGAAGCACAAAGGATCAACTCTGTTTTGGCTTGATCTAGCATCTTGCCACTACGCTCGAAACGTATTGGAGTGGTACCGAGTCAACTGAGTAAATTTTGTGCCAAAGGATATGAACCCACCAAATTCACCGGAACTTCGTCCAATTGAAAAATTCTGGGCAATTATGAAAACGGAACTTCACAAACATTCCAAAACTATAAAAACAGAGCTAGAATTGAAGAAAATTTGGGTAAAAACAACAAAAACACTGGGAAAATCGGTTGTACAAAATGTGATGGGTGGAGTGAAAAGGAAGGTGCGGGCATTCGGGATGGGAGACGAAATTGAATAAAACAAATGTTGTAAATCAAAACTCATTAGTAGTTCTTCATTCCCTGAAAATTTCAAGAAAATCCGATAATCAGTTTAATTTTGATGAGTATATATGTGTGTGCCATTTTTATCGAATACACCCTTTACATAGGCATCCCGGTGTTCATCGAACACACAGGCCTTATATGTATGGCAGACAAATGTTATCACTTAATTACAATCACTTCACAAGCAATCGTCATCAATGGTTCCAAAACCATATTTTTCAATGAAGCGATAACTTCAAACACCATTGCACGATTATAATTAGGCAAGCTGTGCAGAAATATGGTGAATGCTGTTCCAGTTTTCTGAATTGATGTTAGTAGATCATCATCAAGATGCCTTCGCATATCCTGCCATAAGTCCTCGTGTTGATTCTCCTCATCAACTATGGTATCACAATTTCGTGGTGCTGATAACTGCTCGGAATTAGATTCATTCCTGGTGGTCTGAAGCATCAGCAACGCTAAAACAAAACAAAATAAATAAAAATTATCCTTTAATCATATTTTTTTGTGAAATTAGGATAAACAGCGTAATTTGGACACTCTTAATAACCACTTTTATTTGGACACTTCAATTTGATTTTGCTGGGAGTGTCCAAACTGAAATGGTTGAAGTTATCTATTACCTGTTATCTACTGGTGCAATATGTAGCCTCTTAGATCTGGAGATCTTCCGGTTCAATTTGAGGGTGTTCCTTTCTTAGATGGCGTACAAAACATCTACTGTTTGTATATTTTCTGCCACAGTTTTCTTGGACGCATTTGAAATGACTGTGTTGGTTCAGATGGTGAGAATTGACACTTGACAAATGTGCCATCAACACTTTTGCTTCAAGGAATCTCCGATTGCGAAGGAAACATACTAGTCCAGAGTTACTCATGGCGGGTGGTGTTGACTATAATAAATTGAAATAAAGGTTGTAGTAGTAATCTTGTATTTCGTTAGAAAAACAATGCATAAGGCGAAATTAAAACTTGCCTGCCTTTTTATTCACACCCCAAAGCTATCACGCTAGATTAGTCAATATATGGGAACTGTTCTATTTTTCATCTGATGCTCCCATATGCATCTCATCCTCAGATAAATTGAAACATCAATTGATTGATTTCACTCCGACATAAACAGAAAAAATGTGATAAAAGTGCACGTTTACGTAAAATCGTTTCCTGTCTTCAGTGAACGTATACCTTTCAGCATTCCAATCATTCTAAACTTTGTTTGCAGAATACTGCAGAATATCTCTATAGAGATTGATCGAGGAGGTTCTGATTATATCGTGTACATCGGCAAATACAGCTTCTAGGCCCCACTATTGTAAGGCCCCCCACACACGCTCCGAATGTTGTACAATATTGACTCCGCCCCCTGGAAATTTGGTCGAGTTGGAGTGTCTGTGTCTTGCGACAGATTTGGCAAACCGTCTGACAAACCGGTCATACAACTTCGCCACAGATTCTCCGACTTTACACCAACTCGACCAAAGAGGGTAGAGAACGGATCAATCGCTCCACGACCCTATTCCAATCATGGGGTTAACAAGAACTTAGGGCACTCATTTTGTGTAGTATGATACTATACATAACATTGCTTTACATTTACATGTGTTAATTGCTGCTGTCTTGACATGACCGCGAATTGATAGTGACAGTGATTAACGTATAGGTTGGAAGTAAGTATGGAATTCGAAAGTCAGACTTCCGAACTTTAATTTAGTGAATAGTCTTCAAAGCTGTCGATTTACATAGATTTTCTAACTTACCTCCACTTCCAGTATGAAGCTGTCTTGAGTCTCTTTAACAGAGAGCTTCTAAACTATTTCCAATCTATTTAAAAACAAAAAAATCAAACCTTAAAATTATTTGACACCAATAGCTTATAGTTTCATATGATTTTTGAATAAAAACGTTTTAATTTCACCCTAATCGAATAAAAATCAAGATGAAAAAAAACTTACCGCTAGGTTTTGTTGCTGCTTCTTTTACTGCTGCTGTGTACCGTTGCTGCTGCGACTACGCGGTAAGCTGTGCTCTTGATGTTTTCACACTTAAATTAAGCACAAGTTAGTTTTTTCGAGCATTTGTTAGGATTTTAAAACCTTACCTGAAAATTACCGCCGACCGGTAGGCATGCTTCGATTGAATTGATGAAAATTTTTGACAGGTTGACAGCTTTGCGTTACGCTTATAGAGCGACCATGAATCAAATTCATGGATACGTTTGTTTTGGTTCATGATTTTTGGAATTTTAGTTATAAAGCATGAATGAGGGTCATGATTCCATGACTCAGCGGTATGATATTTTATTCCGAGTTGGATTCATCAAAACGTGAATTGATTTATAATAACGCTTGTGGCGATCATGACTCATTTTCAAGCGAGCAGTTGTTATTATTCATGATAATTGTGGTTTTCGTCATGATATCATGAACCATAGTCATAATGTCATGAAGTGACACATTTTATGATTTCATGAATTTTTATTCATGAATCCGGCAACGGATTTTTTTCCGTGTAGTTTAAATTTTTTAAACAGAGCTGTTCTTTATAATAAGGCCGTTCTTTTTGTTTAAATAAAACGAGGGTGATAGTTACTATCCAGTCAATATTTTCAGTTCAAAAATTGGAATCATTTTCCCAAAAAATTTCTGCAAATGACTTGGCTGACAAAATCTTTAAGAAAGCCAGGGTAGAAAATAAAGAAAAATCACTTCAGAGCTGGGAAGTTCGTCTATTACAATACGGGCAACGGAAGGTTGTCCGCAAGGAGGAGTCCTCTCACCACTTATGTGGTCCTTAGTTGTAGACGAGCTTCTAAGAAGCTTGGTGGATAAAGGTTTCGAGGTTGTAGGTTTTGCAGACGATATAGTCATTATAATGAGGGGAAAATTTGACAACATCATTTCAGAAAGAATGCAATGGGCCCTAAAACTTACCCAGTCTTGGTGTATCAAGGAGGGCCTTAGCATTAATCCAGCAAAAGTAGTAATTGTACCTTTCACTAGGAGAAGGAAGTTTAGTCTAAAAGCGTTTCAGCTAGGAGGATTAAAGATCCATCTTAGTGAACAGGTTAAATACTTAGGAGTGATACTGGATGCGAAACTGAACTGGAATGCTCATCTTGAGTGTGTGATCGGTAAGGCAACCAGTGCTTTCTGGATTTGCTCAAAAACATTTGGCAGAAAATGGGGTCTAAGACCAAAAATGATAATGTGGATTTAAACATCCATAATACGTCCAAAAGTAACGTATGCTTCCCTTGTGTGGTGGTCAAAACAAAAAGAGGCTACTGCACAGAAAAAGCTTACAAAACTTCAACGGCTAGTATCCATTGCTATAACGGGAGCGATGCGCAGCACTCCATCAAATGCGTTGAATGCAATTCTAAATCTGCTGCCTTTGCACGAATACGTGCAACTAGAAGCGGAAAGAGTATGCTTAGACTTAAACGGTTGAAAACTTTCATGTCTGGTGACTTAGTCGGTCACCTGAGCATTTCACAAAGCTTTCAAAATGGGCCAGTGATGTATATGAATGGAGACTGGATGAAACCCTGTGGAAAACCATGACATCCCTTACAAGATATGTGAAACGTCACGTATAGATTGGGAAGTCGGAGGTCCCACTGTTCGTCATGGCTCCATAAAATTCTTCACAGATGGCTCAAAAATTGGAACATAAACGGGAGCAGGAATCTTCGGCCCTGGGGTAGAAATCTCAGTGGCGATGGGAAACTATCCAACGGTTTTCCAAGCGGAGATCTTTGCCATAATAAAATGTGATAACGTTTGTCTGAAGAGAAAATATAGATATGCAAATATTTGTATTTTTACAAACAGCCAAGCGGCACTCAAAGCATTAAGTAATTATAAATGCGCATCCAAACTTGTCTGGGAATACATTCTTTCATTGCGAAAGGTGTGCCAAGAGAACTCGGTAAATTTATTCTGGGTTCCGGGACACTATGGCATTGAAGGCAATGCAATGGCAGACGAGCTTGCTAAACAAGGTTCAAATGCACAGTTTATTGGCCCAGAACCATTCTGCGGTATATCATACTGTGCCATAAAAATGGAATTAAAATCTTGGGAAGAGCAAACGGTGATGACCAATTGGATGGTCACCACAAAGTGTTCTCAAGCGAAAAGGTTTATAATTCCAAATGTTACAATTAGTAAAAAGCTTCTGGAGCTCAATAAGAGAGTTCTTTGTACCTATACTGGCCTGGTAACCGGACATTGCTCGAGTAGATATCATTTGAAAAACATTGGGCAGGTTCAGAATGATATCTGTCGTTTCTGTAACATGGAACGTGAAACCTCGGAACATCTGCTTTGCAGTTGTGATGCTGTGTACAAGAGCAGACTTAAATTTCTGTACAGTGGCTATATGCAACCTAAAGAAATTTGGACTGCAAATCCTGAAAAGGTGGTGGGTTTTATAAACTCAATTTTGCCTGACTGGGAAACGCGTCTTAGGCTGGTCACTTGACAAATGGTGATCTAGCTTTAAGATGCGAATTAGTATAGTAAACAGGGGTATACCACAAAAGTTCAACTCAGTGGACGCAGTGGTTTTACGACAAAAAAAAAATCCTGTCAATAAAATATCTTACTTTTTTATTAACAAATATGAACATTTATATTCTTTACAAAAACAGTTAGTTAGCAAATTTATAAAAACTTTGGTATTAAATTTTCTTTTATAGCTTCTGAAAATACCAAAGTAGAGTACATTTTAGTGGTTATGTTAGAATGTCCTTATAAAATCCGTTATATTCCTTTTTTTTAATTACTTTGATTAAATTTTATTAAAAGCCGTCGTTTTATAGTGACCGGAACTTCATTTTGAAAAACTTGGAATCGACGTTTTTGGAAATATTTATACTGGATTGTCGATTTGTTTCACTCAATTCATACGCAGATAAAAAGAAACATTGAATCTCCTGCTTTATCTGACCCGGTGTCTCCACTAGTCTCCACTTAACATTTGTGTCACTATTAATTAATATGGCAAATGGAGACACATATGTTAGATGTTAGTACGGATCGGTTTAAACATATTTTTTGACAGAAATGTTAGACTTTTAATCAGATTTTTTTTTAAATACTTTGATGAAATCTAAAACAGTGCTGCAAATTTTCACTTTCACTTTTTTTTAAACACTATTTTAAAAAAAACTTTTTTGAGCGTATTAGTAGAACGATTGTGATTGGGAAACTAGGAGAATTTAAAATTTAACACTTCATTTGATCACTTTTTAAAATAAAAAATTAAACCTTGAAACACTTTTTTAAATTTTTGCTAGTTTTTGCTCGCGATTACTAGCGAAAATTTAAAAAAGTGTTTCAAGGTTTAATTTTTTATTTTAAAAAGTGATCAAATGAAGTGTTAAATTTTAAATTCTCCTAGTTTCCCAATCACTGCAAATTTTGTCAATAGAATGAACTTGTTGTGCGAGACTCCATGATTACTCTACACACTGAAAATTTTGCAATCATATACTGCATTTTTTTTAATTTGATGAAAATGTTTAAATAAATCTGTATCTGAAAATGTCAGGTTGTTTTCCATGTGTTAAAATAGAACTGTCAAGACAGAAAATGCTAGTGGAGACACCAGGTAATGCACATAGGGGAAATTTTACGCGCCTGTTATTATTCAATATTTTTTTCCGTGTACCTAATATTTTCTAAGTTGTTTTTTTTTTGAAAATAATATCGTCTTCACGGTCTTTGGAAAACTGATTCTTAAACCGAACAGGAATTCTAAATTCTGTGTAGAAGTTTTTCATTTTTCACAAGTGGAGAAATTCATAGAGATGTTTGCTGCGCCGTAACTGTCGCAGATACTATACACGGAAACGATATATAAGGTGTCCCCCTTCGCAAGTGACTTCATTCCGACCAAGCTTCGAATTGTTGGAAAATTGTTCACCGTTCCTGATATCAGAGTATAGCTTATAGCTTACAGATAGCACAAAATAACAATCGAAAAAAAAAGGATTTGCTCAAAAGCGGTAAGTTTAGATCAGGAAGTGAATTTATGAGCGATTAGCAATGAGCCCGCAAATACTAGAACAAGCAGAAGACAATTCAGTGCACAACACATCCACCGCCACGTGCATGTCTCACCATGTGCCATAGCGCATTAATATTAATTTATTCGGAAATGCACTAGCCTCAATTCATGAGAGCATATTTTTGTTCGACTGCAGCCACAGTAGTCATAACCTTTCACTGGTGCAAGAAGCATAATGCATCCAGAAATATCTTGAAGTTTCGAGCAGGAAGCTAAATACTGTTTGCTCATAGTTGTCTAACTTCCTATAACATACCGCAGCTTGCAATACACTACATGAGATGTCGGTAGAAAAACCGTTGTCTTAACAAGAACATGTTCTTCACAAAGCAAATATTTATCACTGTAGCCTGGTTACTATGAACATATGGTTGGGTATCTACTTTTTACCAGGGGAGCACATAGTCATAACATAATGGAAGGATCATCTTCTCTTGGTAGTTTCACATACGTTCGCTTAAATTTTTTTCCAAACCGACAAACACAAACTTGAATAATCAAGGATACTGTGTTTTTCCTTTTCAAAACAAACTTCTCTCGATTGCATTATTCCTGAATACAAAATGGTAATGATTTAGTTCTAATTTTTGATCTTTCTTGGCACGTGTCACCCGAATCGTCTTGTCTACCCAGTAGACTACGCCTTAAAAGCCACGAATGGCATAAGAGCATCAACTATGTTTTGATCGACTTCGGTTCACTTTGCTCCATCGGATCGGGCCACAGTTTTCCTAGACCAAAATGCCAAGACCGACAAAATTGTGAAAAATGGATAACTTATTGAAGCTACGCTATGAAGAACAAACTAATATTATGCTTGCAGAATGCAACATTGAACTTCTACACAGTTGAGGCGGGAACTTTTTTTTTATACCACTTTTGTGACTCATCTGAACTCAACCTTTTCTGCTCTCACTGATAGCAGTGGGTGGTTCTTCTGTCTGTTGGTGCGTATGAAAAAGCCGGAACCGTTATGAAACTTCTTTTCTCTGGCGGGCACTTAAAGTATTTCTTTCTTTGTTACATAAATAATGCTACATTTTTTATGAGCAGATGGTCAGCCGTTCTGCATGTCCTGCATTATTGTACAAGAAACTTATCTCCGGAGAGAAAACGAAATTGCTCGGAGGCGGCGTAACTAAGTCATGTTTACGCTTTTCCTCGTTGGTATGTATCCGGGCAATAAACATTTATAAACGAAATACTCGTCGATGCACACACCCACTGCTGAGTGGAATCAGATGAGAGTATGAAGGTTGCAGATAAAAGCCACTGGATTCGCAAGGTTAAGGTCATGTCATTGATGGCATGAGTTCAACTGATGTTTGAAAATGGCAAGATTGTTTTAAGGATATACCGTACTTGGTTCAATGTGACAGCCATCATTTCGTTTTGTACGGAAGTAGACTACCATTTCGGTGAAAGGTTTAAGCAGTCGGTTGAACATGCTTCTTCACGGATATTTTTTTTAATTACTTATTTATTAGGCTCAACTTCCAAAGGCATTACAGAACCGAGTTCTTTTTAATTCTCACTATGATAAGGAGTGTATCGAATATAAGCTATCCACATACATTTGCGTTGTACGCATGTATTTGTGATGGTTTTTTATGCTCTGAACACTGCATGCTGTGCGTATGACTGTCAGCTTTCTTTTGTTTACTTGTTTGTGCGGTTCAAATTCTGCGTTTTCAAAATGTCGCGTATTGAAAAGGAAGTGAAAATTAAGGTTATGGACACATGGCCAAGTGAGAAGGGTATAACTATGCGAAAATTGGCGAAGTGGTTTGGAATTCATCATGCGAGTGTAAAAACCATCATTAATAAGTTTGGGGAACACTATTCTTTAGATGAGCTACTAGTAAGAGGCAGAAAACCCGGTTTTTCCAACCCGAAACTGGAGCAGAAAGTGGTATCTCAAATCATGAAGAACAAATCAATGTCAATACGTGATTTGGCCAAAAAAGCAGGAACGAGTGTCGGAATAATCCAGCGTATCAAGAGGCGAAACCACCTGAAGACCTACAAGAAGCAGAAAATCTCGAAACAAAGTGCAGAACAGAAGAAGCGAGCAGCAACAAGAGCCCGGAAATTGTATTCGCGTCTTTTGCAGCGTCCGGATGCATGCGTTTTGATGGACGATGAGACCTATGTAAAGGAGGACTCAAAAACCCTTCCAGGTCCACAATACTTTACTGCCGTCGTTGGGGAGGATGTAAGCGATGCGGACAGGTCGATTCAAGTGGAGAAATTCGGTCGAAAGGTACTGGTATGGCAAGCAATATGTTCCTGTGGTTTGAAGTCAACCATTTTTTACACTACCGGAACTATAAATGCGGAAATCTATCGATCTGAGTGTCTCCAGAAAAGATTGTTGCCTTTATATAAGAAGCATAGTACACCTCCACTGTTTTGGCCGGATTTAGCGTCAGCTCACTATGCCAAAACCACTCTCAATTGGCTTGCGGAAAAGGGTATAGATTTCGTTGAGAAAAATATCAATCCACCAAATTGCCCTCAGCTTCGACCCATCGAATGTTACTGGGCAATCGTGAAGAGGGTCTTCAAGAAGACTGGTAAGGCAGCTAGGAACATGCAGGAGTTCAAAAAAATTTGGGCTCAAGCGTCCAAAAAATGCGATGCAACACTTGTCCGGAACTTGATGAAGAGCATTCGATCCAAAGTTCGAAAATTCGTGAAGGAATAACTTAAATTTCATCCGGTCTTCATTATGTTCAAGTTTAACCTCGTACAATAAAGGATCAATTTTTTGTATGAATAAAATATCGGTTTTCAACATAATTTGAAAGCAAGTTTGTGGATAGCTTATTTTCGATACACTACTTACATAGAAAGGTTGACGATCATTTCAAAGCCAAAAAGCTTTCGAAGTTCTCTAAAGAGTTCATGATTTGCCAGGCTATTCGTAGTTGTAGTTTGAAGAGGAATTTTACGTCAATGAGTATCTGCTAAAGCGGCTACTACAATTCATCCAAAATCACACGAGTTATGTGTTGTTGTGGCCTGATTTGGTGTAATCCTCCAAACACCCCAGAGCGTCGTCCAATTGAAAGATATTGGGCCAATGTGAAGCGAAACCTTGGCAAGGCAAAAGGAGATGCATTTGGCTAAAAAGTGGAAAATTGCTTCCAGAAAGGTGGTTGAGGCACCGTGCAGAACTTAATGGATGGTATCAAACGTAAATTTAGAGCATGCGGATATAACAATTTCGAATAATATTGTTTTGATGTTAATTAGTTATAAATTATCCCTTCGTTACGATATTTTTTTCAGATTTAGAAATAAATAGAAATTATGTTATAATGCGTGTTTTTTTTTGGCTAGATGCTATAGATGGCTAGATGCTAGATGCTAGAACATACATGTCAGGAAGCGGAAGTCGCGTCCACTGGTTTCGAAGCTGCAGGCAATGACGTTTCACACACCAAGTTCCCCAAGAGGGTGCAGCAGGTTCATCATGAAATACCATAAGGGCGAAGACGCGGTGTTCTGGCCGGATCTGGCGTCGGCCCACTACTCGAAGCGGTTGGAGGAGATGGGCCGGCTGAATATCGATGTCGGCGAACCCACCCGACGTCCCCCAGCTGCGCCCCATCGAAAATTTCTTGGCCAACCTGAAGCGTAAGATCTACTCCAACAATTTCTTCGCGAAAACTGAGGAGCAATTGATAAATAAACCGAAGAAAGAACTCAAAAACATGCCTACACGTATGTTTTTGTTCGTCATGGTGAATGTTCCGGTTAACTGCCGGAAGGCCGCTCGCAAGGGCGTTGAATTTTTTCGCAAGTAAGCTTAAATAATTACCTTCCATGGGAAATTTATCAAAAGTAATTATCTGTCTGAGCTTTTTTTTTTTATCACCATCCGAAAGAAGTTCATTTTTTTTTGTAAAGCAAAAGCACGTCATTCCGCAGCGTGGCCTACGTTGATATTTTTGTTTCAAAAAAATAGTCTGCTCTCGAATATTGGAAAGCTGAGAGGCTCTTGGTTGAGATACGTAGATTGCGTGGAAGCCATTTGAACTGAGTTAAAGGAACTGTTATTCTCATCCGTTTTATCAGTATTTGGACAACTAAAACTGGTCGTGGTCTAACTGAACTTCAAAATGTTTCCATAATAAACTGAAAACAACTTTCGATTTCGTTATCATCCAATCTACAATAATTCTAATATTTTTTATACAATTTATATATTGGGGTTGAGTCAATCTGGAGGATGACCAAAGAGCAATTTAACATTATTATTATTTTTTACAATGAACACTCCACTGATCAATAGATGAACTGTTCCTCCGTTTTGTTCGCTTGACCAACCTTCTATGGTTATCTCCGACAAATGTATTCAACCTGCTGCTCAATCGATATAAAATGGGAGAAAAAAAAAACATTCCCGGAACGAGCAACTATTCACCGAGAAAATGAAATGCCAATATCGATCATCATCATCCATCAACCTTCGAGCTAATTAAGGAAGGAGTTTCCTTCGCAAAAGACGACCATTAGTACTTGTTGCACGTGTCCGCGGCAACGCATAGCCGTGAACCGTTAGAAACCCAAGACGAACCAGGTGCCTGTCAGTGCAAAACCCATAATTTAATAATACGATTAGTAATTAACGATGGTGCTTCTTGGAGAACCCGTGGAAGGTGCTAAACAGGGATCAGAGACTTTATTCCCACACATTTTTTTTTCATCGCGTTGTTGGATGAGAAGGTCAGCTCACCCCAGGAGAAGCAAAATCGCGGAGGAAAAGTGGAAATTGATTATGTCTTGTTAGGGTATTGGTGGAAGAAGCTTTTTTTTTAAAGGAGCGGTTGATTGCTTAATAGGGTGACCCGAAATTGCTCTTTAAGGCTAGTATGCAGCTCAAAAGTAGTGATAGGACAAGAATTGTCCATAAATGCTTTTACTGTCGGAATTACTTACCTTGTATGCAGCTGAAAAGGAGCGCAAACTTCTTAACGTTAGTAACGCCTGCTCATGTATTCTAAATGGGCCTGTCACTTTTTTCTTGCGGAATAGTATTCCGTTAGATTATTCCGCAAGGAAATCTGACATTTCATCTATATTCGAGAAGTTGTCAAAATTACTTCGGTAGAAATGTTAAAAATTACTTCAGGTCTTTACTTGCCAGCTGCGTACTAGGCCGTAGACCGTTATCCATAAGTTTATTTTTTAAAACTTCAAAATATAGTAAAAACTTACCCTTTTATGTGTTTAGCAGATTGTTTTTGGTCCAAATTGAGAGAAATACACTTGTAATGGCTTGCTTTATGGCATTATTTTTTTTTACAATTTGTTTTGCTTCATGAAATGATGGTTCTTTAATGCACTGATGATTATAGATAGCCCTGTTATTTATATTATACGTTAATAAATAGATGGGAAAAACGTTTCCGAAAACATTGCTCAGGTTTGAAGTCAAGGAAAATATTTTTTTGTTTCATCATTATCTGCCATTTGGAGAGAAGCCCTCAGATTTACCTAAGAAGGTGGAATTTTGAATCTATTTTTACACTGGCCGTTTTCTGTAATGCGCTAAGTGATTTCTTTGAAAACTTTTTTTTTTTATTCCTTGATTATCGAGATTTTCAGCCCTGGGCTGGTTCATCTCCCGTCGTAGTCACTGAAATACCTTTTGGGTATTTTCGTAACTTGTCCGGGGGTGAGATTCGAACTCGTGACTTTGGCGTGAGAGGTATGGATGTTAACCACTACGCCGGGGTCACCCCCTCTTTGAAAACTTTATGATTTTGAGATTCAACATAATTTTTGTATAACTTGAGGTGAGCAAATTTGAATCCGAAACGATAAAAACTACACTTTTGATTGTTATTTTTTGTATTCTCCCCAGCGCGGAAAGACCGATCTTTGATGAAATTTGCAGAAGCAGATAATTTCTCATCTCCATGCGAAGCGCTAGGAGTTGACAGTAATTTTATTGCTAGAACGAATAGACGTGAAGAGAAAGTGTATTGATAGTTCCGTATAGGGCAACGGCAGACTTTGAAATTGAAAGATACAAGTTTGAAAACGAGCGGAGGGCAATTGAACGCCTATCCTGCATGGGGTAGTATGACAAAGGGTTATATGCCTGATCGGATACTACCGTTTAAATGCCCTCCGCTCGTTTTCAAACTTGTGTTTTTCAATTTCAAAGTCTGCCGTTGCCCTATACGGAACTATCAATACACTTTCTCTTCACGTCTATTCGTTCTAGCAATAAAATTACTGTCCACTCCTAGCGCTTCGCATGGAGATGAGAAATTATCTGCTTCTGCAAACTTCATGATAAAAACTAGATATCTTTTCATACATAATGATGATGATGATGCTGATGTAATACTACTATGTAATATAGCAAGGTACGTATTTATAGCACTGGAATAATCTAAAAAACGTTTTCATCAGGATTCTATTGTTGTTTGTGAAAATCAAACTCTTGTATGAAGGGCCAAAAACGTTTTGGGCGGGCCCGTAAGCAGAGGCACTAACGTGAAACCCGCAAATATTTGGAATAGATCCTTTCATCCTTTCAAAAACATACTTGCAAAAGCAAGTTCACACGCACAGCACATGACATGAGTCCTAGATTGGCTGAATAAATCCAAGAGATGGGGTCGAAAAGCCTGCCCTCGTTCCGCGAAATGTTGTAATAGGAAGGAGGCAGCCCCATGCTCCCTATCGAAATCGTTTCACGTGAGTGCCCTGGTGATCCCCGTTTCATGTTATCCAATGAGTACATTAGTACATTTTGGCGTGGTCATCTGGTTGCTTTCCTTGTGTTAGAGAATGTCGCTGAAAGTAATATTGGTTAGGGTTATAGGGTAACGGGATGTAATGTTAGCCTAGCTCCTTGATTCGGCCTATGTACCAAATATGTCATTATTTCTTCGATAATCAACAAAATTATGTTGCTATCAGAATGACCGGTTGATTTCAAAGCAATTGAGACATAATCAATCAATTTATAGTAGTTCACTTCCACGTAATTTTCGATTTCTTGAACTTTTGGGGCATCATGATTTCACTGGTTCAGCTGAACAGATTATCTATACGATCTTCCAATGATCTAAATTTGCCGAAATTGAACCTATAAACCGAATAGTGCAGCCAAGATGTACAAAATATAGTCACATGTTATAAACTTACAGGTCACATAATTAAAATAACAATGACTTAACAAGCAAACGGTGGACCCAATGTTAGGGACATATTTTTTTCTATGTTCCCAAGTATGGCCTGTTGTATGAAAAGCGTAGTAAAAATGTTGTTATTGGTAACATTTACAATACAAATGTCTGAGTTCCGGTTAAATGTTGTTCATATGGCTCATCTTAACACAAATTAAAGTAACAAAATCTGTGTAGAGCGAATTATAATGTTTTGATTGTCGAATGACCGCTAAATCATGTTTAAAACTCACTTAAGTGTTTTTTAGCAGTTTAAGTACAGTTTGGTTTGTGAAATTGTTTGTTGGGTAGAGCGAATACAGCTGGGAAAGCCTTAAATCAGAAAATCAGGAAGAAACCCGTATGAAGATTGCATTTTATAGAAAATCAAACGAATGGGACGAACTTGCATCCATGATTAGACCCAATTTGGTACCCATAAACCGACATTACATCCATATCCCTCGTAAGTTTCTGACTTTATAAAACAAGTTGTGTAGCTTTTCGTGATACATTTTACCAGATTGCTTATTAAACATATCTTAGGAAGTGTATAGCTAGTTAAATTTTGTTTCTAGCTCAAATACTTTATGAGTTGCAATGAAAAATGTAATCGATTGTTGCATATTAGGCTGAGTCAAGGGACACATACCCTATATCGTTCTTTATATACTGCTTCAATTTGATTCGATGTAGGGCCAACATATTTGGATTTAGGGACAAAATGAATAAAAACTCCTGTGTATACAAAAACAAAATACAGGATTTAATTTGTATAAAGTGTAATATATTTCACAAAGCGAAATAATCTCAGTGATAGACATAAGCGCTCATATGATGGTTCTTCGGTCTTGGTTTGTCTTGCATGCCACAACCGTGCTGGCCTTGGCGTGTAAGGAAAGGCAATATCGCATCTGCTCAAGTAGCATTCAGGCATTGCCTTTGATAAAACCCATTTTCCATTAAGTTCAAATAAAGTTCCCGCGGGCTTCAGGCTCCAGAATTGCCAATCGAGTTCTTAACATGCTCGGAATAAGTTCCATGTGGCATTTTTAAGCATCAAGCAAGCTGCTCAAGAGTTCCATAATCGCTTCTTCGGAACTCTCGAAGGATCATATAGGTACAGGGTGACAAAGGTCGCTTCTCAGTAAAATAAATGTCCATAAAATCCAACGAATGACTTAAAATCAAGAAATGCTTATTGTTTATTTAAAACATTTTGTTGTTAAGTAATTATATTTTGAACTCAAACCTCTCACCTTTTTTAAACGTTTCGCTACTTGCACGCACCGTTTCTTGAGGCATAGTGTCCCAAATATTTGTCAACAGTTTTTTGAAAGATTCAAGAGTATATCTTAATGATTGAGATCTGGCGATGTGGCCGGCCATTATTATCGTGTTATGAAATTTACCGACATCACTCCTGTGCTGCTTTGAACTGATAAGAACTTTACAGCAAAGTGATGTTCTACAACATGGTTTGTATCACCTGTAGACCCATTTTTTATGTTGATTAAAATTAGGATGGTCCCCATTTTCACGGAAATACAAAAACTCACTTTTTTATTTGCAGAAATAGACGTTTACATTCTTAAGCAAAGTTGTAGCGCAAAAAAATTTCATAGAATTTTTATAGATAAACTCTTTTGTAGCTTAAAAATTGACCGATATAGAGCAATTTTTCCTCACCAACTTAGGGTGTACCATGAAAAAATGTAAATCCCGGTAATCTCCATCAAAAGATTTAAGTTCTTTAGCAAAGGGCTAAGCCCTCCCCCTGAGATCTAGAGAACAAACCCCAGTACGGTAGTGCACTTAATTCGATGTATTATACCGCCTTTTGACAACGTTTTAAGTCAAACTTTGGCGATCACTTCTAGGAATAAAGATGCGTCATGCTGACAATATCTAAAGTAAACATAAGCAGATGTGTCACAATAGATTGATTGTGATTGAAATAGAGTGATTGAAAGGTGGAAGCAGTACTTCGACGAGCACCTGAACGGTAATGTTACAGCGAACGAAAGTGGCTCGGTAATAAATCTAGGAACACGCGCAGAAGATGACAGGACCCCGACCCCAACCCTTCAGGAAGTTGAGGAGGAAATTGGTCGGTTGAAAAACAACAAAGTCGCTGTTGTCCCAAACTCCCAAGCGAGCTATTGAAATACGGTGGTGAAGCACTGGTCAGAGCGCTGCACTGGGTAATTACCAAGATTTGGGAGGAGGAATGTTTACCGGAAAGTTGGATAGAGGAAATAGTGTGTCCTATCTAAAAAAAGGGCGGTAAGCTGGATTGCTGCAATTATCGTGCGATCACGCTACTGAGCGCTGCCTACAAGTTGCTCTACCAAATGTTATGCCGCCGCCTGTCACCAATTGCAAAGGAGTTCGTGGGGCAATACCACGCGGGATTCATGGGTGCCCGCGCTACTACGGACCAGATTTTCGCGATTCGGCAAGTGCTGCAGAAATGTCGTGAATACAACGTGCCCACACATCATCTTTTCATCGATTTCAAATCAGCGTATGATACAATCGATCGAGACCAGCTATGGCAAATCATGCACAAATATGGATTTCCGGAAAAACTGACCCGGTTGATCAAAGCAACGATAGATCGAGTGATGTGTGTCGTCCGAGTATCAGGGACGCTCTCGAGTCCCTTCGAATTTCGGAGAGGGTTACGGCAAGGTGATGGATTGTCGTGTTTGTTGTTTAACATTGCAATGAAGGGTGTGATTCAAAGAGCTGGGATAGAAACGAGTGGCACGATCTTCAGGAAGTATCACGTAACTTTGCGACGTTGCGGAAACGTACATCAGACTTTTTTTTTCAGTATACTGTATACCTTGAAATTTATGTGTCAAAAACGCAAAAAAAATGTAGTCCCAGTAGTGTTTTATCTGCATGCAAGCTGTAATTTATATCATAGTAGGCTGCGAGTAACAGAAGCTTAATTTCTTAGTTTGACAGTTGCACCATGACGAAGTGGCAGCGTATTCGTGATTTGGCCCACGCGCAAATGTTGCAAAAAGACATTTTTATCGTCGTAGATTGTGAAAAGTGTCTTAGACCGAGTAAAAAAAAGGACAACTATCGGTGAAGCTGGCCACAATTTGCCGATGTCAGCTCGGATTCCGAAAATTATTGCTACAATCAAAAGTAAGATTCGGGCGAATCCTGTGCGGGAAAATGGAGAAGGAACACGGGAATAGCGATTTTACGGCACGGAAGATCGTGAAGGAAAATTACGGGGCGCAATAGCGGGCACTGATAAAAACTCACATGATTATCAACCGCACTCCCGAAGCTCTGAGTCGAGCGATGTATTGATGTTCCTCAAGCGAAAGAATCCGGTAACCCCGTTTTTATACGAGAGCATGTTTTTTTTTTGTTTGAGCGTAGAATCTCTGCGTCCAATGAATTGAACTTTAGCGGTAGAGAGCATGTTTACCCTTGATCCCATATCAAATTCCAGAACCGATCGCTGTATTAAAGGGTGTTTCGATCAAAATTTGGTCGACTTAAACTTTACGCATGTCCTTTCATCGTGCATTAAAAAAAAATTGCTCTCCCCTCATTTTGCAGATGTGTGCCTGTAGCAACATGCCCTTTATTTTGATTTGGAGATTAGCACTTCAGTTATCAAAATGTCGTTGAAGGAAGAGAAGCAACGCATCAAAATTTTGCTCGTGCATGGCGAATATCCAAACTACTCTCAAGCCATGTTGGCGAAATTGTTGAATGTGGCTAAATCAACTGTTATCAACGTATTAAAAGTGTTCGGTGAACGTTTGTCGACATCCAGGAAAGCTGAATCGGGGGGAAGTCGAAAGCCAGAGGCCACAGTGACAACAAAACAAAAGAGTTGCCCGCTGTTTCGAGCGGAACCCCAACCTCTCCGTCCGAGATGTCGCAAAGAAGCTGGGAGTGGCGCCTTCAACCGTGGAACGAGCTGGACTGTCGACTTAAAAGAAAGAGGTGACTCCAAATCGCGACGATAAACAAAACACGTCGGCCAAAGCACGATCGCGAAAGTTGTACACGACGATGCTGACGAAGTTTGATTGCGTGGTATAGAATAATGAAGCTTACGTCAAGGCAGATTTTAAACAGCTTCTTGGACAGGAATTTTATATGGCAACTGGACGGAGAAAGGTGGCAGATATTTTCAAGCACATTAAACTGTCAAAGTTCGCGAAGAAATATCTGGTGAGGCAGGCCATCTGTACCTGTGGCTTGAAGAGCAACGTATACATTGCGACCGGAACCGTCAACCATGATATTTATCTGAGCGAGTGCCTACAAAAACATCCACTGTCTTTCCTGAGGTGACACAATTACTCCGTTCTATTTAGGCCGGATTTGGCATCTTGCCATTACGGAAAAAGGCCATGGAGTGGTATGTTGCCAACAACGTTCAAGTGGTGCTCAAGGGCAAGAACCCTCCCAACACGTCAGAGCTCCGTCCAATCGAACAATATTGGGCCATCGTCAAGCGGAAGCTTAAGAAGCTGTTGTGAGCGAGAAACAGTTCAAGGCAAACTGGCGTTCTGTGGCGAATAACGTGGACAAGGAGACTGTACCTAATCTTATGGCAAGACCCGGCCATTTGCATTCGGTAAACATGGAAGCTTAGCAGAATATTTCTCCTGTATTCTGTATTAACTGAACTTGAAAAAGAAAAATAATTTGACTTATGAATAAAAACTTTGATCGACTCACACACATTACTTTTTGACCAAATTTTGATCGGAACAACCTTCAGTAGGCTGCGAGTAAAAGAAGCCGATTTCCTTAGTTTCACAGTTACAGCATGACGAAGTGGCAGCGTATTTGTGATTTGTCCCACACGCAAATGTCGCAAAAAGACATTTCGAACGCCGTTGGAGTATTCCGGTGGATTGTGAAAGGGTCTTAGACCAAGAAAAGAAAAAAAAACTGTTTTTTCCACAATACATAAAAGTAAATATCAATTTAAACGTGCTGTGTTTCGTCTATAGAGATAAAACATAATAGTCATCATTAAAAAAAAAGAATTACCATGAAAATGTGACACACTAATCATCGTGCTACCGACAAGTAAACTTTTCCTCTTTGCTCCCTTCAGCGACGGACAATATTTTTATTTTCACATTTTGTGTAAAACTCATCAACAGAGCTGCAGAGATGCTGCTATTCATCTGCATTGCTCAATTAGGAGCAAAGTGGAATCGTTCCGTCCGAGATGAGCGTTTTAAAATTTGTTAAGGTGAAGTTAACAGAAGTAACGGTTGTTTTGAACCTTATGTTTTCATTGGTTTGAATCTTATGAGGTATCTTGTCCAAAATTGTAATCATTAATTTCATTACAGTGCATCGTAGATGTGATAGCAATTTACTGTCCGGAATCTTCACAGTTTATGGTGTTGGTGCCGTCGAAAGATTACTTTTTCTACACCTGGACGTTCGAATCATATGCTCTACCAACTGTGTCCTTAACTCTCTTTGCTCTACCATCTATCCTCAAGGGTGAAATGGGTTGGAAGTTCCTTTTCGAGCTGGGTGCGCTTTAATTTATGCTATTAGTCGAAAAGCGCACAGATTGAATTAGTTTGGCTCGCTGCTCTCGTTACAGCGTACTCGTTTTTGCATCAGGTAAAACTACCACCGAGTAAATTTTCAATTATCAGAGGAATATGCAGCTGTTATGAATTCTTTAGGAAAATTCCTCATTGTCTATTTTACGAAACTAAACTAAATAATACATCAGTTTCTCTTTGGATTCTTAATCTTCATTGCAGGTCTTAGATCTTGGTGAATAGGTAGGACGATTATTTCATTTGAATCAACCGACCTTCTAGCCTCTTTGTTCACTTAGCCGCAAGCACATTCCCCTTAAAGGAATTGAACATAATACTAAAATCTCGACAAATACGCGAAAAGGGTTTATGAGTTGTTATACAGAAACTAGGCCAAGCATACTTAGTTCGCTCACGTCAATCAAGCACACCTAAGCTCGTTTCAATTGTTAGACAGGACGGGAAAGAGCTCCTTTTCGCAGAAATTCAATTGCTTGGAATGATGTTTGCACGTTTTGATGATCCATTTATCACTATCTCTATCCAAGTGTAACAATCTGGTTTGTTGCGCCTTTGAATGCCGTACAAGCAATTAGCATTATTCACAGAAAATAAAAATAAAAATACAAAAGAAAACAAATACAGTAAGTTATTGTTAATTGTACGTAAACATGTCCCCTGAGGCATGATTGAGTCAATTTCTTTGTTCCATAATACGTAAACAGTTTCGATTATTTGTTACTGTGCCGGCAACATCCCACGCCGATGATTTTATAGATGTTTATGTGCCATACAATACGGCTCGGTATCCATTAAAATCAAGATACAATTGAACATCGCACCGACGAGAAACTGTTCTACCGGGTAGCAGCGCCTCCAGCAGAAGCTATCAGTTTCAGTAACAAAGGGATCATGGCATTGTTTATGTTAGTCTAATATTACCGGCGTGTTGGTCAATGTTCATACTTGATACATATACAGTGCAGATCTGAAGAATGGATTCCGTTTCATGCTACATTGGGTAATTCTTTCCAATTATTTCAATCGAGCCGAAGCAGTCAGTGGTACATTCTCCGGAAGATGTTCCATCGTTCACTTGTGTTCCAATGTTGAATTCTGTTTATAACATAACTTATTTTGCAATACATACTTCCAACGAATTTGGTTCATTTTTCCTGTCTTGATTGCATAGCTTTGTACTGTGAAAGAATGTAATCTAATTCAAGATGTTTTTTTTAAATAGCGTATCCGCTTTTTGAATGGAAGATATAATATAACCAACAGTATGGTTGCATAGATGTTAGATTTCCGGTGCCAACCCACATGGCAATTATGAGATGATGGCGTACTTTCCCAGGTTACCAATAAGCAGTTCCAAAGCGTCTTAACGGCAGTCTATCAAGCAATTAAGTTGCCTTAAAAGCAACATAAATGCCGCTTTTGGTCCAATATACGGCTGCTTTACCTCAATGCTATTAAAATGCCTTATTAAAACCATTTTGCATTCGAAATGCTTATTACAGGCTACAAGCATTTAAATAGCATTTGAAATTCAACTTAACAATAGATGGCATTCAAGATGCTGATAGAATGCTGATATAATGCTTATTGGTTACCAGGATAATTATGAAAAATCTTCTTGCGTTCCAGATCGTAAAAGAGGGTTAACCTACAATTAAGTAAGTCCTTTTAAGAAATGTTTTTTTTTGTCTTTTATGTATTTATTTATTTACTGAACCCGATGTGGTCGTTGCTACGTTTGCAACTAAATTAATTAAAATTTAACACAACTGGCACGTTTATGGCATTTTCTCGGATTCAGTTTTGTTGAAATATTTTCGTTTGTTAATGTGTGACTCTAATTATAGAGTTTAATTTTTTATTTTGTTGTTGTTTTTATTTTTGATTGTATTTTTAATTCAACATTCGAATTCTACCAAGGTTTTTTCTTTCTGTGTAGGAGCATGTCATAGGCAAAATTCTTACCTTCAAACTACGCCGAATCATGGCATTTTGAACGTATAATTACTTGCATAACCTTTGAATAACTTCTTGTGCACTAAGAAGGGGTTCAAACTTCTGTCAGAACATGTTTCTTACACGAGAAATATACATTTTGTGTTCTAGTTGCCTGGATACTAGGCCATCCCTTATTTTGAAAAAAAAATGGCCAAGTCGAGAATTCGTCTTGACTAGAAAACAAACATACTTAAATTTGAAGACCGTACGTTGACGTTAAGTGCTCCCCCTACGGACCTAAAAAATGCTAGTACGGGTGACTACCCACGCGGTGGCAAGCACGCTACTGTAGAGTACGGTCTTGCAGGTCGACCAAGATCAGTACCGTCAGGTTGATAACATTTTATGTTAGTTTTTTTTTTTTAGTTTTCAAACCATTATAAGAATTATCCCTGGACCCAAAAACTCCTGTATACAAATCTGAAAGACAGACAGACAGATAGACAGACAGACAGACAGACAGACAGACAGACAAACAGATAGACAGACAGACGCGCAGGGCTGGTAGTCGGGCTATTCTGCTTCCTCAGTATGGAGGAGTTACACCTTTGGCACAACACACGGAAATAAAAGAGATGATGACGCGTGTCAAATCGGCCGTGATTGCAGCCGAACGCAAACAGGACGCACTGCGGATGAGAGCAGAGACTGCTGAAAAGGTTCTTGAGGACAGCCAAAAGACAACGGAGAAGGCAACGGTTGATGCACTGCAGACGCCAAAGGAACCCCAGAATCCACGCTTGGAGAAAACGAAACGGGACATGAGGAGATGAGGAGGAGCCGAAAAAGCTCAAAAACGACGAGGAAAAAGGTGAAGGCAGTGACTGCCGACAACCAAAAAGACAAAAAGAAGAAAACCCAGCAGCAAGTAAAAACTTCAGGAGAGTAGCATACGCCAAGGCCTCGACGGGAAGCGAAGTAAGGGTGACGCTCTTATTGTTGAGGTAAAAAGCGGAACGACGTACGCTGAACTCCTCCGAAAAGTAAGAACTGATCCGGAGTTGAAGGACCTAGGGTGTAACAAGGTTACAAACATAACAGAGGGTCAACGTCTGGAGAAGGTGATGAAAACCAGGCGCACCCAGAAAGGTGAGATGCTTTTCGAGCTGAAGAAGGATCCTGCCATCAAGAGCACAGCCTTCAAGCCACTCGTCCAAAAGTCTCTTGGTGAGCAGGCGATAGTTGGAGCTCTCTCTCAGGAGACTGTGATCGAGTGCAAGGATCTTGACGAGATAACAACGGAAGATGATCTGAGCAGGCTGCAATCTTGGAGATGCACAAATGACAATCCGTTTAAGGAAGGCGTACGGCGGCACACAGATGGCGGCGAGGAGACTAGAATGCTTGGGCTGTGGAGTGGGGCAGCAGATGTACCTGTAGTGGATGCAGCCTGCTAGAAGCCTTGGCAAAGCTGGAAGTTACACTGTCGAATGTAGGTTCCGCCAGCACTTTTCACGGGGACGGTCGTGAATCCGTCATCGATGTTACCTTCTCTAGTCCGTCGCTGATGACAAATATGAATTGGAGAATGTGTGAGCAGTATACCCATAGCGACCTATCGGGCGATCCGGTACAGCATCGGCCAGCGAAATCCTTGCGCAATACGATGGACAAATAGTTGCAAGCGGAAGTGAAAGACGAAAGTCTTCGACTAGGAACTCTTGTTGAAGACGCTGGTTCTCTAGGCATCTCGAATAAGAACGGATGGGTTGACATTCTGGATTAGTGGGGACGTAATGACATAGACGTGCCAGATAGACAATCAGCGCAATACGCGCCTGGTTGATCATGAAGTAGACGATCAAATGATCGGATATGATGATCCTACTTACCGTTCTATACTACTTACTATACTAACACTACTATACCGCAATTTTATACTATTTATATACTATATGCATACCTATGATTATACCCCTTGCCTGCAGTTCACCAGGTCTGATTCTTAATATGATTGATGGCAACGCCACGGTTCTTCTTGTGTTGTACCTGCGGTTTACGGCTTTACCTACCTTTTACACACGGTTTGTTGTTTACCACATTTTGAGCACACACACACAAGCACACACACACACACACACACCTGCCGGTTTACCTGGTTGTTACGGTTGTTCGGCCTGACTTTACCACAGCACCTGGCTTCTACCTTACCCCAGCGGTTCGTTGGCATTCTTCCCGGTTTATTTACACACGGCCTTTATTGACTTCCCCCCGACTTCTGACGGTTGCTTCCAAAGCACGGTTGACTTTATTTGTTAGTTCTGGTTTATTTACCGGTTGTTTACCGGACGGCAACCTTTACAACCCCCCGGTTGTTGTAGTTCGGTTAACGGTTCTTGTACCTTCTTCAAAAAGGCTGCAACCCCAACCCGGCAACCGGGTTTAACCCCCAGCAACCTTTGCCTTTACCAGTTGATTAACAGATTGATTATGATTGATTCTTGCCTGCCTTACCAGATTGTTCTGGATTAAGCGCGCGCGCGGTTGCCCTTGCTGCCGTTGGTTGCCTTGACACATGGTTCCCCGGATTGTGCCCCCTTTACAGTTTACCGGTTCCAGCGTTTACACACACACACAACACACTTCCTACCGGTTCCAGCCATTTACGGATTTACCGCTTTACCGGCTTTACCGGTTTACGGCATACCGGTACCGGTTGCTTTACCTACCTTCTTTATTTATTGCTTCGGTTCTTGTATTTTACCCCCCTGACGGTTCTTGTGGCATGCTTCGGTTTACGACGTTTACGGTTCCCGGCAGCGCTTTACCTGGTTTACACACGGCGGCAACGGTTGACGGTTTGTTGCCTTTACATACCTTTGTACCACAACGGCGGCAACACGGTTCTGGCAACCGCCCCCCTTTGGTTTATTGGTTGTACCCCGCGCTGCCTTGTCTTATGGTTTATTATTACCTTGTTGTTGTTTACCTGTGTGCTTCCTTCCTTCTTTACCGGTTTACCGCTTGTTGTACCAGCCTGGCGGTTTGGTTGACATTTGTTTTACCACACCACGACACACACACACACACCTTACCTGGTTTACCTTTACCTTTACCGTACACACACCGGTGTTCTTGTGACACATTTACAGCACACATTACACGCTTGTTACTTCCCCAGCGGTTTAGTTTACCGGTTCGGACGGCGACTTTACCTTCACACATACCTTCGGTTGTTTATTCTTCGGTTCGCTTTATTTGTGGCAACTTCCCCACGGTTCGGTTCTTCAACAACCTTCGCTTACCTTGTGGTTATTGTGGTTTACCCGCTTGCCCCACGCGGTTGGTAACGGCATTCGCTGTGTAACTTCGCCGGTTGGTTTACTTATTGTATTGTATTAACGGTTACCGGTTTATTTGGTTCTGGTTCTTTACCGTTGGTATGACTTTACCCCCCCTTTACACGGTTTACCTGACGGACCACACCTTTACCACACACATTTACACACGGTTTACCTTTACGGTTTACCTTCTTTTACCTACACGGTTCTTGACTTTGTTGTGTGCATTTACAGCTTTACCTTTACGGTTTACCTGACATGACACACACGGTTTACCGCGACACACGACACGGTTTTTACCTTCTTTGTTTACCAGTTTACGGCAACCTTCGTTTACCGGCTTTACCGCTTGCCTTCCTTTGTGGATTGTGGCAGTTGGTTGTTGTGACACCGCCTTCGGTTTATAACGCTTTGTTGTACCGCTTTGTTCGCTGACAACGGGCATTGTACATGCCGCTTGCGCTTGGATTATGCCAGTTATTATGACGCTTTATTACCTTCTTGTGCCTTTACGACACACACACCGACACACGTTTGTTGTTACACGGTTTACCTACACACACGGTTGTTTGACCACCTACACACTTTGTTGGTTTACGGTTGGGCTGTTTACACGGTGCTGACTTTTACCAAAGCACGGCTGCCTTTTGTTTACGGTTGTTTATTTACCGGCGGTTGTTGTTTATTACCGTTTTGTTGCCTTTACCGGATTTACCTTTGTTGTGCCTTTGTGGCAACGGTTGTTGTTCTTTGTACGGCACGGCCTTCACGGTTTATGCTGTACGGTGCTTAACATATTGGGTTCTTCTTTATTCTTCCTTCTTACCAGCGTTTAACCTTTACCTTCTGGTTTATTACCTTTACAGTTCTGACACCACCTTTGTTGCGGCACCTTTACCCACGGTTGTAACGGTTCTTGGTTTACCCACGGTTCTTTGTGGATTTACCGCTGGGACTTCACATTTACACGACTTCTTTACATTTGTTTATTTATTACAGCGGCTGCCTTCCGGTTTGTGACACAGCACGGTTGTACCGGCTGCCTTCTTCTTGTTGCTTCGTATGCCGGTTTACGGCACGGCAACACGGCGCTTCCTTCGCTTTAACTTCTTGTACTTCCACCTTGCGCGTTATGCTTCTTATTGTATGTTAACCTTGTTACCTGTTGTCGCTACCAGCAACGGCAACGCCGCTTTATTGTTGCCTTTACCTTACCTGTTACACGGCGGTACGACACACACACACGGTTCATTGCCGGCTTTTGTTTACACCCCCCCCACACACATTCCCGGCAGGTTTACACGGTTGACGGCAACCCCCCACGGTTTACCTTCGGTTGTTTATTCCCCGGCGGACGGTTTATTTACCCCCCAGTTGTGGTTGTTACATTGTGGACCTTCCAGTTCGCTTCTTTACCGGTTGTGCAACCACAACATGGCACCGGTTTGTTACGGCAGCTTCTGGCGGCAACCTTCGGTTGTTGCAACTGGTTACGGCAACCTACACACACACATTTTACCCCCTGACGGAGGTACGTGGTGATTGTTCCGGGCCGCCGGACCGAATTAAAGGTGTGATGGACTGAGCAAGACGGGCGCTGCTACCGAGGCTGTGTCAGGCCGCTGATGTTAATCCTTTGGGCGACGCGTATCGTACTGTCATGGCTTCAATTAAAAGGCCCAACAATGGCTTCCAGTTGGGCTGAAAGTATTCGTCATGATGACCTGACTACGCGTCTCATGGGCATCAGCGGCTGTTTGTCTTCTGGCGATTCTTTATCGGTATCACGCACCATTCGGTCACAATAAAACGCCGCTATCAATATATGTCAGCAGCTGAAGGTTGTCGTGAATGGACTCTTCCCGACGCACGAGCAACGACGTGGCCACGTACGCACTGTACAGTGAGAAGTAAATAATGTTGATGGTATGTAAGTATCAAATGAGAGCGGGTGAAGTAGTGGCGGTCTGGGTCTTACGGTGAACATGGCACCGGACTAGATAATCCCTAACGTGACTCTGAATGTGGTGTTTCAGTATGTCCGAAATGTTCGAAGAATGTGCTACAAAAATGTCTGAAGGAAGGCCATTTTCCGGATAAAAATACCCAAAATTGATGTTGCTGCGGCAGGAAAGTCGCCGGGATTAAGCATCGTATAGGCCAATATGACTCTTGGATACACTCAGGAAACTCCTGGAGAGGATCATCCTCAATCAGAGCTGACGAAATTTACGAAAGCGGGCACGTGTTATCGGGGATGCTATTCAGTTCCGTAGGGGATTCTACGGTGGATACTATTTGGCCAGTGATCCGAGAGAACCGTAAAGGCGTTCAAACAGAAGCGGAGGAAGGTGATGTTGTGCGTTAACGCGCAATCGTCGTTAAGAACGCCTTCAATAGTACCAGCTGGGAGGATACTGCCGAGTCGCTGCACAGAATGATGGTCCCTGATTACTTGTGCAGCGTGCGAGAAGAAAGTGCCGCTGACCGTATGCGCCTGATCTCACGGCGGGAGTTCCACGAGCTCCATCCTTGGCTTTAACAGTTTGGAACGGGATGTACAATGGTGTGCTTTCGCTGAAACTTTCCAAAAGCCTAGTGATCATTGGCTTTGCAGATTAACAGTGAAAGGTTTGTGAATCACTGGAAAGTGATACTTGCGACCGAAACGGTGGCATAATTGAAAGCTGGATGCAGAGATGAAGCTGCAGATAGCCAACCACAAAACGGTTGTGCTGTGGTCAGCAACTGCAAAGCGGTACAGCGGCAAGAAATCGTCATCAGGAGAGCTTTATGTACTCCAGCGCGTGCTGAAATATTTGGGTGTGATGATCGACGACCGGATGAAACACCAGCAATCCCGTAAGAACATACACCTGGAATGGCGATGGCTTCATCAAGGCGTTAGCCAGAAACGTGCCGAAATAGCTACGGACCAAAGTTGTAAACGGCGTCTGCACAGCTGGTATCATCATCGATACTAGGAATAAGGAGGTCAGGTCTCGCGGCCTTGCAAGTCACGAGTGCGTACCGAACTATTTCATCAGAGCGGTTGCGTCATTGCCGGAATGATCCCGATTAGCCTCACTCTTGCGGAAGACAGTGGTGTTA
>JASCZW010001973.1:0-166127 GCA_034211315.2 Aedes japonicus
TTTCGAATGTTCGACAATAGAAACCCAATGATTAAAATGAAACATATCAAAGCATTCCACGATCAAAGTATGACTACAATGATATCGACGAAATCTATAAACCACACTGAAAATTAAATTTCGTTTCTATTACGATATCTATTCGTTGTTTACTGCAAACGAAAATTGATTTGCACTTCTCAACAAACTACCTTCGTATTTATTGCCACACGAGTGTCAAAATCACGTAACATTCGTTGACACAGACCGAACTTTCGTTCAATTAACGAAAACAATACGAAGAGCTACGAATAATCTGTTACCAATAAAAATGAAACGTCTCTGTTGTTGCATAAATGACTGACAGATCTACTATATCGACTCAAACATATGACTGGAAAAAAACCACAATCACGAGGAGTTCTTCAGCGTTTTTAAATGTTTTTTAATGTTTCTGACATGGGGTTCGGATCCTGCATTTTCAGGAAGAGCTGTTATTGAGTCCGTGGTTGATCTCACTAAACTATGTTGACTTGTGAGAAGTTAGTGGATAAATGAGCATGAGGCTCCAACTCTCGACAGCGCATCAATTTCATATTTTGGGATAAATTTATGCTTCCCGATCATCCCAGCAGCAACTCCAATGAAGCGATTGGCTGGTCTTCACAAAATTCATGTTATACATTGTACAAATAAGGTGTAATGATAGCATTTTATTAGATGACACGCAATATGAATCTCTGGTACAATTTACGAGACATTTGTTCTATGTGCAAAATCCATGTTTACGAAACAAATGAAAGCTAATTTACGAAAATAAGTTTTCAGTGTACCATTTTTGCACAATGGAAACAAGTCTTACAAAGCTAGTAAACATTCAAACTGGCTCTTGAAGCAGAATTTGGTATTCAAAAAAACTTGGAAAGCTTTTGAACTGCAGAACAGTTTTCTTCTCCGTTGTCGATTTACCGTCGTCTCCGAATCACAGGGTCCGTAAGTCGCTTGTGCCTCTTCTTCTTGTACCAGTAGATTCGTTCTCGAGATACATTTTCACTGGACTGCCGTCCGAAATCCATACAACGTGCCCGCCTTATCCTATAGACTGTTCCAATAATTATAAATACACTAATCATTAACCGTCAATTAAAAATGCGTGCAGTATTCAACCAACTTTAGGCTGCGTCATGTTGTTTACATCCAAATTAAACTGATGTTGTCATATTTTTCAATCTTTCTCGCGGAAGTTTTAAAATGCGTGGTCTTTTTCCCGAGCAACGAAAACGGATTGTGCACAAACGGTGCACCGTCAGATCAGAAAACTGGCTAAGGAAGAAGGTATGAACGTCGGAGCAGTACAAACCGTATTACGGAAGTATCAACAACAGAGCTCTTTCGAAGATTCCTCAAAACGGGGTAGAAAACCCGGTCCCACTGACTCTACAATCGACAGAAAGGTGAGCGACTATTTCAAGCGTCATCCTTCAGCATCAGTCCAAGATGTGGTGAAAAATCTAAATACTTAGGCGGCTAATACTATGCGAGTCATGATGAAAAGGGGCTTGCAGACTCTTTGAAGTAGGAGCAGCCAAAACGAAGCACCAAACAGGCTGAATCTATGAATCTGTACTGAACCACAGTTTTGTACCTCACCGAAGGGAAAGGATGTTCCTGGTGAAAGCCATTTACACCGAAAAATTCGGCAATAAGGTAATGGTGTGGGAGGCTATATGCGGATGTGGAAAATATCTCGTCCATTCATTACGACAGACAAATTGAATGGTCAAATCTACGTGAAGGAGTGTCCGTAAAAAAGGTTGCTACCCTTGATGAAACAGCATATTTTGGGCTGATCTTGCTTCCTCCTATTAATCTAAAGGTGCACTACAGTGATACAAAAGGAACAATGTCGTACTTGTACCAAAGGAAATGAATCCACCAAACTGCCCAGAGAATCGCCCTATCGAAACTTTGTGGGCTTTGACGAAGGAGAAGCTGAGAAAACACATGAAACCAGCGGATAGTGTTGAAAAATTTAAGAAAGATTGGCCAAAAGTGGTGAAAATGGTAGAAAAAAGCACTGTGTAGAAGCTTTAGAGTCGTGTTAAAGGAAAAGTTAGAGAACTCGCCTACCCCTCAATCAAAAATCATATTATGGTATTTTTTATTTCAGAAAGAAAGTGTATTTATATTTTTCGGAACAGCCTATAGTCGACCAATTTCTGACCTGCGGACGGTGGCAGTTTCTCCCAGCAGCCCACGCAATTCGTGGTTCATTCGCCTTCTTTATGTTGCGTCTTCCATCTGCACTCCATCGTAGATCGTACGCAGCTTTCGTTCGATGACACTGAAAATGCGTTGAACTCAGTGAGCATAGCCCAAGTTCCGTGACTGTATATGACTACCAGTTGCATTAATGCCTCGTAGATGGTCTACTTTGTAATGCAGCGAACTATGTTTAATCGAAGCTTCCTTCGGAGTCCAACAAGCCATAATGCGTCCTTGTACCTTTCTGCTTGTGTCATTGTCGGCGATCACCAATGATCTCAGATACACGAGTTGGCCTTCCACCACGTCGATTTCATCGCCATCAAGTTGAACATTGTTTTCTTGTAAACTTTGCGTTATGAGTTCAGGGCTGATAGAACATGGAGGGTCCCCAAAACATCCGAAACTGTTCACGATGATAGCGCATGTATTATGTAAAAATGGACTAATTTAAGATGACGATGGAAAATAAAAACATGTATGTGTGAAGGAGATGTTCGCTCATCGCCATGAGGCACCAAGAGTGGACAGTAATGTTTGCTAGAATGAAATATGTGAAGAGAAAGTGTTGAAAGATCCGTCAGTGTACGGTAGGTTAGAAATAGAATAAAAGTATTGAAAATTGAGCGAAAGGGCATGGGTAAAGTAGTACTCGAAGCAAGGACGTTACCTTTGCCTAACATCCCACTTCAGGGTAGGTCGAGGCACGGATGAATCCGCCACCTTAACAGGCAAAGGTGACGTTTGGTACGCGCTCATGTACCACTGATAGCTTTGGATCCAGCGGTATCTCTCCTTTTGGGTTTGTTTTGATTCGCAATGTCTGGGATCACTCAAGTACGTATGATAATTTGTTGGAACAAATTTTCCTAAAATGCTTACGGCTGGAATTTTTTGAGGCGTGATAACAGTCAGAAGTCAGAGGGAGCAGAATCTGGTGAATAGGGTGGATGCTGCAACAATTCGACCCTAATTCACTAATTTTCGTGATGTTTTTTTTGAGCAGTGTGAGCAGGTGCATTGTCTTGATGAAAACCTGGTATTTCTTCACAAATTTTTTCATCGAACTGGTCCAAAAGGTCATAATAATAATCAGAGTTGATTGTTTTACCAGTTAGGAGATAATCTATCAAAACAATTTATTTTGCACCCCATAAAACTGACGCTTACACCTTTTTGGCCGATTTCTGAACACGAACACGCTTCGGAACCGAAGTGCCTGGTTCACACCACTCTTCACTCTTGTTTTGAACCAGGATCATGGTGGTAGACCCAAGTCCCATCTATAGTGATGAATCGACGCAGAAAATTCTTTTTATCCTCTCGGAATCGCTCCAACTGTTGCTCAGAAAATCGGATTCTAACGTTTTTTTTTTGCATTGTTAACAGTCGATCGATGATCTTCCAAAACCATATCCTGTATTTTCGCTATGATTTCTGGTGTTGGTGCACTTTGTGGACGTCCTGAGCTTCAACACTACGGCCACGCTTAAACTCCAAAAATCCATCGGTGAACGGTTGGAAATGAAGGAGAAGACTCCTTTAATACTTTCATCATCTTTGCATGGATCTCAGTAGCCGATAAACCTTCCAAAACAAAGAATTTAATCACTACACGATATTCGGACTTTCCATTGCTAAAGACAACACTGACACGTCAATTTCCAATGGCTTGTGAACAAAGAATGAATTGACAGTTCAAAATTAAATTTTGAGTACTTTCTTATGCAAGATGAAATATAATGGTGTAGAAATTTTGGTTTTTCTACTGCTCCATAGATGTCGCTTTCAAATTTTTGGCTAGCTGGTTGGTCAGCTCTTTCGTGGTCTTCTCGATCAGTTGCTTTTTCGTATTAGGCACGTTGAGAGGGTTGGCGGTCTTCGGTACAACGTTTATTTTCGGTCGGTCCATCGTTTCTAGTGATCTCTTGGCATAATAGGCCGATACCAGGTCCTTCCAAAAGACCACACCCTCCTTCGAATGATACTTCCTCAAAGAAGGCGGCTACTATCGGCAGGTATTCCGTACTGTATATCTGCAAGCCCCGCATGAAAGGACTGCGGCTTGGAAATTCCCTTCACGCTGATCGTCAGCCACAGAAGGACCTTCTTCAGGAATTTTTTGTGAGAGATATATTTGAAGCCAACGCTTACCACCTTAATGAGGGATGTAAACTACCTGATCCCAGAAACGTCAAGTGTCAAGTTGGTCCATTTTTCCCAGGCACTTCTTCACCATTGGGTTGGTTTAGCCAACATCTCGGCCCAAGGCGTGGAACGATGAGGTCACCTTGCCCTCGGTTTTCCTATTCAGCTTCTGTTGCAGTTTTTAGCTTTCCTGCTGCCTGTCTCGGATGTCCTCGATGTGTTTCCTGTGGGAGAGGGCTCTGTCGACCGTTTATCTCATGTAGACATCCTATTTTGATTCTTATTCCGCTAGTGTCCCATCTGGTGAAAGATTTGTAACTGAGAGAGATAGTTGTTTGCTTTTTCTGCTGCATGTTCTGCGCTACTACCAGTAACTACCGCTCCAAATCAGCGTATTGAGGCAGTTCGCATCCGTCGTGCTTGATTTGATGCAGGTTCTCGGTTTAAGAGGATCGGTGACTCTAGGGAAGAGTCTTCACTGACCACTCTGTAGGCATCCTCCTTTTTTTGTTTTGTTTTCTAGGGTGAGCCGTCGGTTGCTGATGTAGGTATGGAGTCATGAAATCAACTTGTTATCTGTGTTGAAGGATTGGAGGATACCCACCATTTGTTACAAATAAGTTAAATTTAATGCGCTGTAACTGATCTGAGTCACAATTAAGTTGCTACAACCAATTTGGATGGATCTGTGTTGCTTGGGTATTGGGTAGTTTTCCGAGGTTCATGCAATCAAGGGCTTGTGAGAGGTCTGGAAATATGACGATGGTGGGTTTTTCATCCAGTTGGGCGACCTTGACTTTGTTGATGACGTAGTTGACGCAACTCAGGGCCGACCTGTACTTCCGAAAACCGAACGATCGAGGAGGCTGTAGATTTCCTAGTTCCGCTATTTCTGACAATTTGCTGTTATAATTTTGCGATTGAGATTGGTTTTGCGGATAACCTTTGTTTTTGGGAATCGACCTCATGTGAGGGATTCTCCATCTTTCCGGGATTTCTTTGGATACGAAGACTTCGTTAATCATCTCACATACCTTGATTTGCATATCCAGTCTCAAGGTCTTTAAGATACCAGAAGACATGCCGTCCTCCCCTAGCGTTGAATTGTCTTTCCTCTTTTCTGAAGGGCTCCCAAAATTAACTCAACTCGAAGTGCCATTTCGTGGCTTTTCCACTGAGTTTCAGGTGTAGGTTTTCCGGCGTTATCCGGCTTCCGGCTTAACAGGCTTCGTGAGCAAAGTTTCCCGGCCCTTGGTGATGTTCCTTAACTGCCTTGGGCGTGGTCTCTTCTACTCTCTCAGCTATTTCCTGACAATAAACTTTGTTTTACCTTCCGTATGAGCCTCTTCAGAATCTCCCGTGCTTTTTGGAGTTTGACGTGGTTTGTCATGGCCTGTAATTTGGTTGTAATTTTTCAGATTCTCTTGAATCATCTTGTACACATCGCTTACGACGTCGGCCCACCAGCCAGCGCTTCAGGTAGTTCGCTTTTTTATATTTGACGATAAAGCTGGCTTGTTCTACGCTGCCTTCGAAGATAACCTGGATTTCTGCGGGATTGTAGATACATTGGGGCGTCATTTAGTTGATTTGTTCTGCTGTTTTCTCGTTGTTTACGTGTTTCATTCTCGCTGGAACGCCCGGGCTCGTGCTTCCGATTTCGATGACTGTTGAAAGGTGATTGCTGCCGAATTCTTGTGGAACTATTTCCCAAGTAGCCTTGATTGCTACTCTAACTGTTGCTACTTCGAAATTAAAAAGTTCCAAAGAGAAATTTCGATCGCTGTGTTCCTCCTGTTGACCGTGGATGGCTCTTAGATGCTATAGAGAAGATTTACATTTGGGCAGTTAGATTAGCCAGCGTTCCTACTTCTGTGATGACTATTGAAATCTCCTCCAATGAGAATTTCTCTGTTAATTTCTTCCTGTGCTTCGGAGAGTTTCATTATCTTTCCTCAAGTTTCTCCATGCCCATGGCCCGGTTGTAAGTAAGCGGAAACTAACGTGAGTGGAGAAAACCTCTTCTTAATTTTAATTCCTACTGCTACAACTGGTATGAGGTCCTCGAACTGTATCCTATCGTAATCCAAAGCTTCAGAAGTCCTACCTCTCCGTATTCCCTATTTTGTGTCGCAGTTTCCAATCTACAAATCATCCTTCGTTTAGGCCACAAAATAATTTGGATATACTCTCCTCTTCAAATTGGCCCAGAACTTCTCGATTGGGCGAGGCTGGGGCACGTTGGGAGGGTTGGCATGCTTGGGCACCACCGGAATGCCCAACCGCTCCATCTCCTGCAGCGCCCGCTTTGAGTAGTGGGCCGACGGAAGATCCGGCCAAAACACCACGTCGACATCCTTGAGGTACTTTTTAATGAAGGCCGCAATTTCTGGGAGGCACTTCGTACTGTAGATCTCGCCGTTCACTGACAGCCCCGACTCAGAGAAGAGGGAACGTGACATCCCGTTTTCACTAACTATGAGCCATCAATCGTGTGCTGCTGTGTCTGTCTGTCTGCTCTGTCTTCTGTCTGGAGAGCTCTAGTAGCTGTCTGCTCTGTCCAGTCGTTGCCTGTCCAACGTAGGTACAACTCTGTCTGTCAGTACTGACCACCTGTTCCACTGTCTGCCTGGAAGACCAGAATCTTCAGCCGTTGTTTCTGGGTTTCTGCTTGGTTCTCCGACATTGCTGGCTTTAACTGACGCTGTCCGTCATGTTCTGCCTGTCTGTCTGTCTGTCTGTCTGTCTGTCTGTCTGTCTGTCTGTCTGTCTGTCTGTCTGTCGTATGTCTGTTTGAGAAGATCAAGCAAGACAAATCTGGATACATCATCGTTTCTAAGAGTCGAGAGGACTTCCATACAAATGAAACACAAATTTCTGCATATCTCGAGAACTATTCAAGCAAATGAAACCACAACTGGCATGTGGGGGTTTTCGGTACCAGGATTTCTATCTATCTATATATACAAAAATGAATTTCAGTCTGTCTGAACCTACCTACATAGAAAGAAACTACTGAACCGATTTGCGTGAAACTTTTGTAAACAGGGGTTTTTGGGACCGGGGAATGTTTTTAAGATAGCAAAAGACCCCTCGCTTTTCTGAAAAGGGGGCCTCTCATATAAATGAAACATTAATTTTTGCATAACTAGAGGACTAATCATGCAAATGAAACCAAATTTAGCCAGTAGGAGTTTTTGGAGGCAAAACATGTTTCTATGGTGGGTTGTGTGTTCATACAAATGAAGCTGCATAACTTGAGAACGAATCAAGCAAATGGAACCAAACTAGGCATGTGGGGTTTTCTGGAGGCAAGACATGTTTTGATGGTGGTTTGAGTCCCCGTCCCCTTTCTAGAAGTGGGTCTCTTATACAAATGAAACAGAAATTTCTGCATAACTTGAGAATTAAAAGGGAAAGGGGGCTCCAAAACAAATGGAACCAAATTTGGATTGTGGGGATTTTGGAGGCAAAAAATGTTTCTACTGTGGTTCGAGACCCCTCCTCTTTCTAGACACCGCCCATCATACAAATGAAACAGACATTTTTTGAATAACTTGAGAACTAATGAAGCAAATAGAACAAATTAGATGAACGTTGAAGGACATTTTCTGGCGTATGGAGACACTTTATCATGAAACACTCAACTAAACATAATTATTCCTACTGTTATGAAATTTTTACGCAGTTGGAGAGTAGGTTTTTATGACTATTCGAGACTCCTTCAGTCGACTCAGACGTCTGGAAGGGTGCCCCGCACCCCGGTCTCCCATACAAATGAAACAAAAATTTCTGTATAACTCGAGAGCTAATCAAACAATTGGAACCACAATGGGCAAGTGGTGGTTTTTGGGGGTAAATTTTTTTTCTATGGTGGTTTGAGACCCCTTTCGTATCTGGAAGGGATGGCTCTCATACATATGAAACAAAAATGTCTGCAAAACTCAATGAACTAATCTAAGCATAGATGGTTTTGAAGCATAAATTTAGTCGAATTTAGAAGAAAATTGGTTTCTGGCACGAAGCAAGTAAATTGACTTCTAGCTCGCGTAGGTATTAGTGAGACTCACTGCACACTTGATGATTGTCATAGGTAAGAGGTTAGTGGAATTAAAGGGATATATCTTCTTCAATCAGTGATATTCCACAAACAGCTCAAGCTTCTAGGATTATTCTGTGGTTTGAAACCTCCTTGTGTATGGGCAGCAATGAAACAAATTTCTACACATAAACCATCCAACTGTTATGAACAATTAGTATGCAGGAGTTTTTGGAACCGGAGAATCTTATAATGGTTCGAGGCTCATTACGTCTAGAAAGGGGGAGCCTCCATCCAATGAAACACAATTTTGCAACTAGACAATAATCAAATTGAACCATATTTGGTATCTAGGGGTTTTTGGAGGCGGGATATTTTTTATGGTGGCTTGAGACCCCTACTACCTACGAAAAGGGGGCTCCAAAACAAATAAAATACAAATTTCTGCATAACTCGAGAACTAATCAAGGAAATTGGACCAAATTTGGCATTTGAGGGTTTTGAAGCAGGATTTGTTTTGGTAGTTATGGTAGTTCGAGAACCCTCCTCTCTTTTGAGGGGGGGGGGGTTGCTTTCATACAAATGAAACAGAAATTTCAACCAAACAAGAATTATCCTATTAACTAAAACACAAAATGTGTACTTCTCGGGTAGGCAGTATGTTCAGATAGAGATTTGAATCCCTTCTAAGTCAGTTATTCTCAGTGCTACATTATGCACAAGAAGATCATCTTCGGTTATGCAAGAGAAATATATGTTCAAAATGACAGGATACGGCGCAGTTTTAAGTTAAATGTTTTGTTGTCTTATAATTTTGCGGGATTGAAAGCCGTAGTAGATAAGCTCTAGACCGTTCAAATGTTAAGAAACATTTGTGAAAACTTGTATTTGTGAATTAAATGAAGTTCTTAAAATTCAAATAGTACTGAATTTGTCATAACTGTATTCATTAACCCTATTCGTTTGCATTATAAAACAACTACACACTGCAACCAACCCAACCCCGTTAAAAATCGCCAATTTCGTTTCCTCAGTCCGGCAAAACCAGCTAAACTAGCATTCGGAGAATTCGCAGTAGGTACCCGTTTAGTTGGTATGCTGCTATCGCTGTCAGTGCCATCGCAAACAAAAAAAAATCGTTCGAAAGACAGGGTAACCCATAAAATCCTTTACCATCTCCATTTCACCCCTCGTTCCGCCGCACACACGCCATTCACCCCCCAGAGTCGTGCAATCTCTCGCTTATTCCTGCTTTTACAATCGTCACACAGCACCACGGAAGGCAGGGAAGCGAAAGCGAAGGAGAACGGAGTGTGTGTGTGTGTGAGGAAGAAATGAGCAGTGTTATTAAAGCTCCTCCGCGCGCATATGTAATAAATAAAAATGAGAAAATATTATGTTGACGTAAGGCGAAAACAGCGCACAACAAAAAAAAATGGAAGGAAGAAGCCTTAAAAAGCGACTTCAACATACACAGAAAGTAGAAAAAAGAGTAGCAAAGCTTACCAAGGCGATGGAAAGGTATTTACTGGTGAGGAGTACAGCGAGCTCGACCAAAGCGGACGGACGACGAAGATGAGTGAAGAAATGGGAGAAACGGAAACGAAAAAATTTCTGCCGCTGCAATTTTCATTGCGTGGCCCCTTGAACTGACTCTGACGCTGAGAGCATGATGATGTGCATATCGAGGTCTATCAGACTCAGAATCACTTCGGCGAATAAGAGAAGGGAAAAAAGAAGAACGCTTAAATGCGGAACCGACCGAAAGGTGTTTGGTTGTTTTTAAGCTCTGCCGCGACTCGACTCGGACTAACTAAACTCTTTACACACACCGACTGACTGACTGACTAACTGACTGATTGTGGATTCATGTCGCCCGTCGTCAGCCCGCTGCCTCCTATGCTAAAGTGCGGCAACATTGCAGTTGTCATTAAACTGCTGACTGAAAAAAAACGATGGAAACAACTATACTACTGATTATCGCTATCGCGCAAGTAAAAGCGACCACCGGGCTCGAAATGAATTTATATTTTAGCCAATTTCTTTCGATCCAATTGCCCGCAATCTCTTCACTGAACACTGGGTTTGGGGCTGTATGCGATGCGATGCGGTGGAATTGTGGCAGGTGGAAGCCATGTTGGAATTTTCTCAATTGGTCGTTAATCATTGTTCGGGGGAGAAAAAACATCTATTTTCATTGCGCTAGTTACGGAAGTCGGGTTATCGTATTTAATATGACATTCATTTGAAGTTTTTGCATTGTTTTGTTTAAAAAAAATATTAACTGTATTGATGATTTCCTATCTCTTCTTTCTTTTCAGGTATGTACTTCAAAAATCTAAAATTTACCACTCGGATGTGAAGGTTTGAACTCAGAATATTAACATTCATAAAATAAACAAATGTTGGTTGAAAATTGTAAAAGCAGTAATCAATGTCTGTCTATGGCTACGATATTCAGCATCTACTGATGCAACATGGAACGTAAATCCTAACTATTCGCTTTCAGTCCCAAAACCTTTTTTTTATATACAGGGTGCGACAGGAAAACATGCAAAAATTGATAGTATTCCCGAAAAAAAATGCTCATAAGTTTACAATTAAATGTATTGTAACCATACAATAGAATCTATGGTATGAACAACAAGTAGTATTGTTCACAAAGATAAGCTGACAATAGGAGTTGTTGTTTCCACAATAGAATCTTATATTAGTTGAGATATCGACAATAGAAAAAGGGGGTTGTTAAGATTCATAAATATAGAGAAAATCATTTTTTCCGAACAAATTTGAGTCAATTACTATTAATTGTATTGTTTCACAACTGTTGAAGCATATAAAGTTAATAGTAAATCTATTGTAATGCCAATATGCATTTTTCATTTATCTGAACAATAAGATTCATTGTCGGAAATAGATTTTAATGTAATTTTATATTATTGTATTGTATTTGCATGGTTATTTTTATCCGGGTTTCATTAAAATTCCATTTTCAACTACTTTAAGTAATAATATCAACATTTTCGAGTTCAGTTATCTTTATAAGGTCCCATCAAACAACGATGTGTCACTTTGTATCTGTCAATGACATCCTTAAGACGATGATGGAAGCTGGAATACGCATTTTGAGCGTATTCCTCCAACATCGACTGCCATGTACGTGTTATGACAGATGTCAGTTGTTTCATACTAGGTTGAGATGTTTTGCAGGCTTTAATGATTCAACATATACCCAAATCGAATAATCCAACAATATAAGGTCTTACTTACGACGATATTTCTCCATAAAACTCGGTTGAGTCCTGCTTGTCTCCAGTGCCCTTCCTCGAATGTCCCACGCTTCCAAAGTCTTGCTTCACTTAGTTTAACCACCTGCGCTCCCCTGCGTCTTGTACAGGTCGGTTTCGAAGAAAACACTATTTTTGCGGGGCTGTTGTCCGACATTCTTACAACATGTCCCACGCATTAAACCCTTCCAGCTTTAGCGACTTTCTGGATACTGTGTTCGTCATAGAGCTGTGCCAGCTCGTGATTCATTCTTCTCCTATATACACCGTTTTCACATATGACGCCAAAGGTGGTCCTAAGCAGGCGTCCTTCGAAAACTCCAAGTGCTTGCAGGTCCTCTTCAAGCATTGTCCACGTCTTATGCCCGTAAAGGACTACCGGTCCTATCAACGTTTTGCACATGGTACACTTTTTACTGGGGTGAAGTTTACCAGACCTCAAGGTCTTGTGGAGTCCATAGTAGGCACGACTTCCGGTAATAACCCGGTAATGAACGTCTCCGACTTTCTCTGCTGCAGTTGTAATCCGACGTAACCAATGATCCGAGGTGCACAACAATTTAAGGTCCGAACGGCATATTTTCCATCAGCCATCGTTGAGTCCGGTTTGACGTCTGACATGGCGCTCCATCCTATTGTTGGACAACGTATTGATCCTCAGAGAAGTTGGCCCTCACCCAGGGAAGCACTTGATCCTTCGAAATACCGATATACACTTTGGTATTGATTCTAACACTAAAGCCCGATTCCAAGTAAATTCGGACGCATTCAAATGATCATAATTCAAGAATTAAACAACATACGCGGTTGATCAAAACCTCAAACAAAAGGGTATTCAAATACCCTTTTGTTATACATAACAAGTAAAAAAAAAGTTATTACACAAACAAAAAAGTTATTACATTTCACCGTTTCGAACGAACTGTTGCACTTTACTTGTGATCGATGCCATCATGATCTGCTGATGACACTTACCTTACCAATCAGACTAAGGCCGGCGTGGCCTCTGCTGTACACAGAAGTTGTCTCCATTCTATTCGGTCCATGGCTGTCACTCGCCAGCCTCGCTGATGCTGATGACACTGTACCGGTGAACTTATTCCACTTTAAACGCATTCGTTGTGCATTTGTCACTTCTTTACCGCATCCTCAAAGTTTTCGCTTGACAATTGCCCAATATTTTTCGATCGGTTTGAACACAGAGCAATTCGGAGGATTAATTTCTTCTGCGACAAAATTAACATTGTTTGCAGCATACCATTCTAGTACCTCATTAGAGTAGTGGAAGCTGGGTTAGATTCGGCCAAAACATAACGTTGGTCTTGTGTTGCCGAATGAAAGGTAAAATCCGCTTTTTCAGACACTCTTTGATGTGAACATACGACGTCATTGTGTGAGATGTGAAGAAAACCTCTATTGTAAGGCCTCAATTGCAGATTCCTTGCCAAATCATTAGTTTCCGAGCAAATCAGCAAAAACAAATTTTTACCTGGAAGGGGCATCCCCACGACCAGTTGCAGGTAAAATTTCCGTCCGGGAATTTGTTTATAATTCATTTTGACATATGTTTCGTCGTCCATTAAAAAACAGCCATCAAATATCGTCAAAACTCGTTCGTATAGTAATCGTGCTCGGTTTTTGGCCATTAAATTTTGTTTCAGGGAGCGATTCGGATGATATCTGACACAAAAAGACTTATATCCTTCTCTTGAAAGGATGTTACGCACGGTGGAAAAGTTGGAATCGTATTTCTTTGCCAAATCACGTATGGAGACACCTGGGTTGCCTTTCACGTACCTCAACACCTTTCTCAGCTCTTTATCCCTAGTGCCACTTTTATGATAGATGCGCTGTGCTCTATCCACACACAGAGTATCCTTGTAACGTTTGATTATAAGACACACCGTTGACTTTGGGAATTTTAACACTTTTGCTATTTTTGAGGCAGACCACGAAGGATACTCTAGATTGTGCACAATTTCGTAATTTCGAGATGCGTCGATCAATCGAGAAAACCCAATTTCTTCGTCAATGAAACATCAACAAATGCCTGTCAAACGTTTTTTCTCCCAACCACCAGGCACGTGGTGGTGTATTAAACCTTGCGTCCAGATTTACTTTGAATCGAGCTTTAGTAGCAACAAAAACAGGCAGCATATTTAAACCTAGCCAAACAATATAACATCATTACACACCAGCCGGGTGTTTGGTTTGGAACTTAAAGTTTACTTTCCCCGGAACATCCTCAATTTCTTCGATGAAATGAACCAATGCTGAACATCTTTTCGTCGGAGAACAGGATTATTACTGTTTTCCTTCTTCGACAAAGAGATAAGAGATTGGTATCAAGTAACAACTTTAGTTTTATTCCAGCCTTACAGCACTCCTTCCGGCTTTGTTGATAAAACTACATTCAAAACTGTTTTGTCTGTATGCTTCTTTAAAGCCGAAATTTGTACAAAATTAATAGAATCTTGATAAGACCACAGAGATTTTGAAAATGTTCCAGTGAAATATGTTATGACCACTTGAGAACCTTCATAAAACCTATTGGTTGTCATGAAAACCAGCATACGGCCAAATGGTCACAGCTGTCAAACTTCACTTTGTTCGATGCTCTACTCTTTTGATTCATTTAGTAGTAAATAATATCTTAAGAAAAAAAGTTCTACACACTTAGAAATTGTTTATTTTACACGAAACGTATTTCAGATTTGTAAAAAGTCGGGGTACGTAAACAATCAAACAAACAAACCAAATATTGACGTTTGGAGATTTGTATTTAATTTTTCACTAATTAACACTTACGTCCCCAACCCCTCTGGAACAGAAAAATTCAATTAAATACTGATGAAACTCCATCGCTAGCCATCGGATTCCAATACGGTTTTGTGTAATAGATCACAAAATTATCCTAGTTTATAGATCTGCACTGGTTATTCCTAAAATTTCCGTAGTTTCGGATTCAACGGTGGGAGTACTGGGGTAAGTACCTGTCCAGGGATGGTGGACAACATATTTTTTGATGCGAAACATGGCATGCGGCATATCAAACTTCATGATTAAGCATAACTAGGTTATCAAAAAACATTTTAAGAATTTCTTGCCATACCGGCCACGAAAGGAAGCCGAATGGATCGGAGTTCCTCCGGAAGAGTGGTCATATTCAAATCTTTTCCAAAACTTGGCTTGCGACATATCAAACTTCAAGATTTTGCAACTTTATCTTCGGAGGATATTCTGAGGTGTCTGACCATACTGGTCACTTAGGGAGGCCCTGCGGAATCCGAATTCCTCCGTGAAAGTGGTCATAATCAAATATTTTTAAAAACCTGGCTTGCGCCTCATCAAACTTCATGATTTTGCAAAACTTTATCTTCGGAGGACATTTTGAGGATTTCTGACTATATTGGCCACTTAAAAGTCTCTTGCGAGATTCGAGTTCCTCAAAGAAAGAGGCCAATATTCAAATCGTTACCGAAACCAGGCTTGCGACACATCAAACTTCATGATTTTGGAACACTTTGTATTCGGAGGACATTCTGAGGGTATCTAAACATTCTGGCCACTATAGGAGGCCTGGCGGGATCCGAGTTTCTCCGGGAAAGTGGCCATATGCAAATCTTTTCCAAGACCTATTTTTGCAAAATCATAAAGTTTGATATGTCACAAGCCAGGTTTTGGAAAATATTTGAATATGGCCACTTTCGGAGCGAACTCGGGTCCCGCAGAGCCTTCCCAAGTGGCCAGTGTGGTCAAAAATGCTCAAATCGTGTTTTCGTGACCTAGTTTTGCAAAATCCTGAAGGTTGATGTGTCGCAAGCCAGGTTTTGGAAACGCTTTGAATATGACCACTTTTCCAGAGGAATAGGGACTCCGGAGGGTCTTTCCACTATGGTCAAAAATCCTCAAAAACGTCTTTTCATGACATAGTTTTACAAAATCATGAAGTTTTATGTGTCGCAAGCCAGGTTTTGGCAACGATTTGAATATGGCCACTTTTCTGGAGGAATTTGCACTCCGGACGGTCACCGGAGGAACTTGGATCCTGCTGAACCTCTTTTAGTGTCCAGTATGGTCAGAAATCTTCACAATATCTTTAGAGCTGATGACCTAGTTTTGCTAAATCATGAAGTTTGATATGCCGCATGTCATGTTTCGCATCTGAAAATATTTTGTCCACCATCCCTAGACAGGTACTTGACCCCAGTACTCCCACTTTGGAATCCGAAACTACGGAAATTTTCGAAATAACCAGTGCAGATCTATAAACTAGTGATCTATAGCAAACAACCGCATCAAAATTCGATGGCTAACGATGGAGTATCATCAATTTTAAATTTGAAATATTGTCTGTCTCAGAGGGGTTGGAGACGTACGTGTTAAGGCTTGTTCGCGACAAAATCTGGACAGATTATAGTTGGAATAAAACAACTTTGCTGTTATTTCAATCCAAGATGCACTTTTCATTCATTTAGTTGTGCATCATTAGTCATCTTAAAACTAATTAAAGTTACTCAATTAGGCTGCACGAAGAAAGCTACGAACTTCTGTGTTCACTCCAGCAATTAGGGTTTGTGCAGACTTCTCTTCTTTCGACGCCATTTTCGATCTCAAAGCTTGTAGTATCACCAAGGGTTGATTTTACGCATTGAACAGACATACGTTCATCAATTTGCGAAATATTTTCACGCGTTGATGAAGTATTTCCAGAGATGTCCGTATGGGTATCCAGATTTTGTCGCGAATAAGCCTTAAGCTAAAGTTTTGACACTATCCAAGAAATAATCAGGAGTTAATTCACAATTTTTCATTGTTCATTTTAAAAATCTTGACACTGCGACCAAATGTTCACATTCTGTTTCTATCGGTTTGCCAACAGTCTCCTCGCTAGTTTTCATCAGTTCTGAAATAAGGAAAAATTCTTTATAGCAATCACTTTTTTTTTTGAAACGCACTCGACAAGGGCAAACGTAATTATTCAAGAGACCTTGTCAACCTTCGTTTTGGAAATGTTCTTAAAGTACCATACCTTTTCGAACAGTTTATAACCACTCCCAAATTAACGGAAGTCGGTCGCCATCTGGTGTGAGTCTCTAAAATTTAGGAAAAAGAGACGAAATAGGGCACAAAAAAAAAACACGTTGGACGTGTAAAATCAAGAGATATAATTAAGGCTTCATGAAACTGACGAAATTGACAGGAAATTGAGGCACTCTTGGAACATTCTGTACACAACTCCTGAGTTTAGCTTCAGGCATAGCATATAATCCTCAGCGTGATTGCTCATCATTCCTGTATTTTCGGATTTCTCGGTGAAAAAAAATATCTACTTTCCCTGATAACAGAATTAAAATTAAATTCTGTACTAAGGTGAGTTTCAGCTTTATTTCCCTTCCGAAGGACGTGATTAGAGATTTCTTCGCCTCTAAAAAATCTCACCGACCTTGGCTGAGAATAAATTCAGACCCACTGGGATACCAAGTACCACCACACTTACCACTACATCACCGGCGCCGGCCCGAAGCACTGCACTTCGAATTTCTTTTTTGGATATAACAATATACAATACTGTTTTTATCATTGATAGATTCTGGTTCAACGTTTATCATCTTGAATAGCCATATATGCAATCAAGTACTGCCATCAAAAGAGCAGTCTTAGTTTTTGCCCTAGGAAAAGAGTATTTTCCAACAGGAACAATCTCACCAAATCCAACATTGAACTAGTTACTGCTAAAACAATCGATTCCTTAATCATATTTTTGGTTAGTTCAGTTCCAAGAACTTTTAAGAATCATTTTTCTAGATCATCTTCCAAAGACGTTTACAAGAACTTTTAGGGAAGAACGTTCCAAGAACTTTCAAGAATCAAGTTCCAGGAACAGCAATTAAGGAAGACAGTTCCAAGAAGTTCTTTGGAAAAGAAATATAAGAACCTAGGTAAATACGAAAGTTCCAAGAAATTCTTCGGAGTTTCAATAATGTCTTCGGAGTTTCAAGAACTTCTTTGGAGTTTTTATTGCAGAAGTTTGAAAAACGTATTGGGAAGACAGTCCTATAAACTTCTGGGACAGAAAAGAAGGTCTAGAGAAAGCTGCAAGAACTTCTCGGGAAGACTATTCCAAGAACTTCTAAGGATAGTTCTAAGTACTTCTGAAGTAAGTTTCAAGAATTTCTAGGGCGGATAGTCTCAAGAACTTCAAGGAACAAAGTTCAAGAACTCCTATGAAAAGAAGTTATATGAAATATTTGGGTAGATCTTTGCGCGTCTTGGAGAGAAAATTCCAAGAACTTGCCACTGCTAATCCACACACAACCCTGGAGTGACTGTACACTATCCAACAAGGCATTGCGAGAGTTAGCTCGAGCACACGATCATATCACACGCTACAGAGAACTTCGGATTAAACTCTACCACATTCTACGATTAAATGCTGTTCCCCGCAAGCTACACCGAAGATGGCAGCCCCATCACGAGGATAGGAAGCTGGGACAACCAGCTACTGTCTGCGAAGTTTAATTGTTACAGAAACCAGTAATGAAAGACTACGGAATGATGTTACGGCATCGACTTTTAGAATCGGCATTTTACGGCATCGACTTTTGGAATGTTTTAACGTTAGCATAGTAAGGAAAGCTGGCACAACTCGCCAGCGAGGCACGACGCGTGCAGCTGGAAATCCTAGGGCTTAGTTCATTCGCCAAACTTTGGAGAACACAATCTACCGTTGGACATTATACGATGTGGTACCTCACACATGTTCTCTTCGGAATCTAGGAGCCAATAATATAGTATTCAGGAGATCGATAGACCGGTCCTTAGGGACAGCCCAGGCCATATCTAGTAAAAAATTTGGTTGTCTGCACCCGCTTTCCGACCGCTGGAAATGGTTAGTTCCAGAGAGACAGTTCCTGAAAAATTTAGGAATGATAATTCAAAGAACATCTAAGATACAAAGTGTCAAGAACTTCTAGGACAGAAACTTCCTAGGATTGCTATGGAAAACTGTTCCAAGAGCTTCTAAGAAACAACATTCCTAGGACTTCCATGGAAGACAGTTCCAAGAGTTTCTATTGAAGACAGTTCAAAGACTTTTGAAGGAAGACAATTCCAAAATCTTCAAGCAAAGCTAATTCTAAGAACTTCTAGGGAAGAAAGATCCAATAACTCTTAAGAAAGACAGTTTCAAGATCTTCTAGGGAATGCAATTCCAAAATCTTTAAGGAAATGCAATACCAAGCATTTCTAGGGAAGATATTTCCAAAAACTTTTCAGGAAGACAGTTCCAAGAATTTCTATGAGAGACGCTTTCAAGATCTTCTACGGAAAGCAATTCCAAGAAGAGGCAATTTCCAAGAGACAGTTCAAAGAATTTTCAGGGGAGACAATTCCAAAATCTTCAAACGATGCAAATTTCAAGCACTTCTAGGGAAGAAAGTTCTAATATTTTCTAGGAAAGGTAATTCCTAGAATTTCTAGGAAAGACAGTTCCAAGTGATCCAAGTGATCGATCCAAGTGATCGATAGACCGATTTTTATGGACATACCAGCCCACGTATAGTGAGAGATTTTGTTGCCTGTACCCACTAGCTTAGCGGTCGGAAATGGTTAGCTTCAGAGAAACAGTTCCTAAAAAATCTAGGGATGATATTTCAAAGAACATCCAAGAAACACAATTGCAAGAACTTTTAGGGAAGAATGTTCGTAGAACTTCTATGCAAGACAGTTCCAAGAGCTTCTAATGAAGACAGTTCAAAGAAAGAAGACAATTCCAAAATCTTCAACCAAATTCATAGAACTTCTAGGGAAGAAAGGTCCAAGAACTCTAAAGGAAGACATTTTCAAGATCTTCTGAAGAAAGTAATTCCAAGAGTTTTTTGGGAAGGCATTTCCAAGAGCTTCTAGGGGAGACAGTTCAAATTTTTCCCAAATCTTCATGCAAAGCCAAATCTAAGCACTTCTAGGGAAGAAAGATCCAATATCTTCTAGGAAAGGCAATATCAAGAATTTCTCGGGAAGATAGTTCCAAGAACTTTTAAGGAAGACAGCTTCAAGAACTTCTATAAAAGACAGGTTCAAGATCTTCTAGAGAAGGCAATTCCAAGAGCTTCTAGGGAGCCAATTTTCAAGAAACAGTTCAAAAAATTATCATGGACGACAATTCCAAAATCTTCAAGCGAAGCAAATTCTAAGAACTTATAGGGAAGAAAGTTCCAATATCTTCTAGGAAAGGTAATTTCAAGAATTTCTAGAGAAGACAGTTCCAAGAATGCTAAAGGAAGACTGTTCCAAGAACTTATAGGGAAGAGTTTGTAGTACCAAGAGTTTGTAGAGAAAATAGTTCCAAAAATTTGTAGGGATGATATTTACAAGATCTTCTAGTAAATACAGATCCAACACCTTCTATGGATGAAAACTCAAATGTAGTCTAGAGAATAGTTCCAACGCTTTCTAGGGAAGGCAATTTCAAGAATTTCGGCATCTAGGAGCCGATATAGTTTTCAGGCGATCGATAGACCGATCTTTACCAAGCCATATCTAGTATTCTTCTAGCGCAGAAAGTTCCTAGAATTTCTGTGGAAGACAGTTCCAAGAGCTTCTAAGAAATAACATTCCTACAATTTCTATGGAAGACCGTTCTAAGAACTTCTAGGAAATACAGTTTCAAGATCTTCTAGGGAAGGCAATTCCAAGAGCTTCTAGAGGAGACAGTTCAAAGAATTTTCAGCGAGAACAATTCCAAAATCTTCAAACGAATCAAATTTTAAGCCCAGGGAAGAAAGATCCAAGTACTTCTAGGGAAGCAAATTCCAATATATTCTTGGAAAGGCCATTCCAAGAATTTCTAGGGAAGACAGTTTCAAGAACTTATAGGGATGACAGTACCAAGAATTTGTAGGAAATATAGTTCCAAAAAATTGTAGGGAAGCTATTTACCTGATCTAGTTCTAGTCAATAGAGATCCAACACCTCCTATGGAAGAAAATTCCAAAGTCGTCTAGAGAATAGTTCAGCGTCTTCTATGGGAGGCAATTCCAAGACCTTCTAGGAAGAAAGTTCCAAGTGCTTCTGAAAAGAAGTTCCTCGAATTTCTAGGACAGACAGTCCCAAGAACTTCTAAGAAAGAATGTTCAAGAACTTCTATGGGAGGAAGTTCAAAGAATTAATAGGGCAGATTTAAGAGCTTTTTGGGAAGAAAATTCCAAGAACTTTAGCTGGCGTGGACAGTCATTTTTTTCGGAACCAAAGATGTGAAGAGAAAGTATGAATAGGTCCGGTAGAGTACGGCAGACTGTGAAAATGAATAGAAGTGGTAATCAGCGGAGGGCTAGTTTTGAAAAGGCAGTATCCAATCAAGTACACAATCTTTTGCCAAGCTACCCCAGTACCGGGTAGGCAATGGGAAGAGGGGTACCCTCTTGACTGGCAAAAGAGTGTGCGTCAGATCGTGCTCATGTACCACCAAGTGGCACATAACAGTTCTAGAGATGTGAAAAATCATGACAAACAAATCGAATTTGTTATTTTTCCTAACGGCCAGAAACAATGGTTTCTTCCGTAACTTTCATTAATAAAAGTTCTAGAGATTCAAAAAATATGATGAAATGCGTAAAATCCGCTTTCCAGAGATGTTGCGTGCATTAATTGCTGTGTTGTTTTGAACTGCTATCCCAACTACATTGAAACCCACAAGCAGATGTCCCATCTACTGCACTTCATCCAGATGTCCCCGGTTTGTGCGCCCAAAATTAAATCTATTTTTGGAAGAACACCTCTCGTGGTCTCCTTGAAAGAGAATATCCTTCCTAGAACCTTCCACACAATTCTCGTTCTGTGCCGTCGCCGTGTTTATTTGCTGGCTGTTCCCATTTTTTTTTCACACGTGCAACGCCCTTTGTTATTGTGCCCGATACATGTGTGAGTGAGTACATACAAAGTGCAGTCGGCCCTTTGGATTGAATTCCCGATTGCGACAGAAAATTTCCATCAGCTAATCTGTTTTCTGAGCCAGCCTTCACACAAAATGTCTACTGCGACGTCAGGTGCTGGAAAATTTTCAGCTCACCAACGTCGATGGGATCGACCCACTCAAATTTCCCTGCTCCTCGTATACTGGTTTATAATAAATACAACCAATCCAATAACAATAATAACAGCAATCAAACGCAATCATTCATTACGATACCGTACGGCAGTCGCTCGCTCCGGCTCAGAAGAGTGTCCTAGCCAAGGTCTGTTCTTTCCTGGTTGTTCAATGCCGCGTTTGAGTCTTGTTTCCATTGTTTTCCTTCCCTCAAATTAACCCACCAACTCAGCATATTGGACAACCTTAAGAAAACAGACCTTGTGTTCTCACAACAGCCGGGTTTATTGAGCGACCTGCCTGATTGCAGCCGGTCGTCCGTCTCGTCTCGTTCGATAACGAACGAAGTAAGAAGTATGTGAAGAGAAGAGAACGAAAGAAATAAAACGGAATCCGCAGCATTCGTAGTTATGAATAAGCGTTCCATTCCCAAACAGAGCAGTGAGTTGTTCCACGCCAACCAGCAAACCGATTCGATGGAACCTTCTTCGGTTCCAATAAAAAATTTCCGGGTGGATGATTTATGAGGGCAAATTGAATCTTTGTTTTATATATCTCGAGTACTTTATGATAAGGGCCCAAAAGCTAATTGTAAACTAATTGTAGAAGACTTCAACAGTATCCTACCATATCATAGAGCAAACATTCCTCTACCAGATGCTGCTTTCAATTCGCGAGAGTTATGTGGGATTCTAGAGAAATCAACGTTTAAAGCCATCCCTAATAATCATGTACCATACAGGAACGATATTATAGATGGTGTGACCATACCACTTACAGTAGGGATGATACCCCGAATTGGCGATTAGGCACTTCTTATGGTTATTGTTTATGCGGGATTGTTTACAGTTCTCGAGTAATTCATGTTAAGGGCCTAAAAGCCATTTGTAAACAATGACTTTAAATGTCGATTTCTCTTGAATCTTAAATCACTATGGTGAAATGAGAGCAGCATCTGGTAGAAGAATGTTAGTTCTACCATATGGAGTAGCTGGACATAGCAGGATTCTCGTGATTCGTGAGAGATCAACGTTTAAAGTCATTGTTTACAAATGGCTTTTAGGCCCTAATCATGAATTACTCAAGAGTTGGCTTATATGCCTTACTCATGAATTATTCGAGATATAGGGGTACACTTTACGAGTACGAAAAATGAGAGCGTCGCGAAAAGTAGTTTGATCCTGACACATGGTTTAACCTTGATAAAATTATTAAATTTTCAAATCGTGGTGTATAAGTCGATAGAATGTATCTAAAACCACAATTGAGATGCCTTAATATTACTTAAAATTTCTTACCGATGTGGACGAAAATTTATGCATCCGGTCTTATGACAGAGTAAGATTTTTTTGCCACTATCATTTTTCACTTTAAAAATCTTTCCTCAACCGGCTATACCCGAGCAGGAATGAATATCTTGATAACTGGCCTTGTTATTAAGGAGCGCTGCGTAAGAGGTAAAATACCTGAGGATAATATCATGAAAATTTTCCCACAATGCCAATTCCACCAATATAGTTTTTTTTTTTATTCGAAAGATATTTTAGTTGTAGTTTTGAGGTATTTTGCTTAGATATTTCACCTCCTATGCTGCGCTTATTAATACCAACTCCAGTTATCAATATCAAAATTAGGCATTCATACTCTCATGAACACGATTAAAAATAAAGATATAATCTTTTATATTTTTGTGAGGAAATTTCAATTGGATTCCATTATTAATTTCTCTACAATATTTTCTCGCAGTAGCATACAAAAATAAATAAATATCGTTAATCATAGGCCAAAGAACGCACGTTTGCCCTAAAGCTACTCATAAGTCTCTGCACAGACGCCTTTGCAATTGTTTAAGTCCAACGTGATTTCTTCTAAGGTATCTGCTGCTTTAACATGTTTCGTAAGATTTATAAATCTTAGGCACGCATTTTACTTCATTGACATCGTACCATGCTACCATAATGCACAGATGTCAATTTCGACGAACACAGAATTCTGGACCATCATGCTTCCTGATCAGTGGCAGTAAACGCCGATTCAAGCATTTCCGGATGTACGTATCAGTCTTCATTGTCTCTGATGTCGCAATCGCCTCTGATCACATTCCGCATTTGCAAATAGCTTGCCGAACCATAGTCTTTTTACCGAATTTCTCGGTAAAAATTGAATTATCGTCAATGTCCTGCCTTTCACGCGTGGTGTAATATTAATCTCCCGGAAGCGTCTTATACTCAATTTTTACATATGTTTCATCATACATGAAAATATATGCCGGTTCTAGACACAGTAGATTGTCATACAGTTTCCGGGTCACCAAATATCCGAATGGCATTTCGAACATCTCCAATGCTTACACTTTTAAATTTCGCCATTTGAATAAGTGAAATGTTGAAAATAAAACACCCATTGTGCAAAATTTGTCAACGCATCTTGGGGGAAACAACTCGCATTTTTATGACTTCGTTGCAAAACTCCTATTCCGAAACACCAACTTGTAAACAAAGATACACAGAGAAAATTTGCATTCCTTACGTCATCCGGCTTCGTGCAGTTTCGTTAAGAAATCACTTTCTGGGACACCTATATTCATGTACCTAAGATACTTATCAAGTTTATTGAACGTCTAAGTTTAAGGTTTTTTTAGCAAATAATCTGATCTAAAAGTGTTACTAAGTTTCGTGAAGTTTTCTGTACTTTTTCAATATTTGTCTGTCTTTAACATATTTAGTTAATTGATTTCCTTTAAATTTTGCTGTACGTTTATTAATTATCTGAACGTTTTTGCAGAACACATTTCTTCATAATCATCAGTCTTACTTTTGCACGTAAAACAACGCCCATCATGTGGTAAAATCTGTCACTGTTAATAAACCAAATAAAAAATACGTATACACAAAAAACAATGATGTTATCATTGGATGAAGTTCAAATTCTACAGTTAAAATACAGTTATGTTTATGGTTTGATAGAATAGATTGTATGGTTAACGGCAAGTATAGAATATAAATGGAGGGGGGGGGGGGGCTGTATATCTTAATCATTAAAAAATCTGCTTTTGAAATTTAAACGGTTTCTATATTATTCCCAAGTGCAAACATAAAGCAAGCTTGTGCAAAATAGAAATTTTATAATTGGCTACCATTACGAAATATTGAATCAAATCAATTACTTTTGTTTTTGCCATGCTCATAATTTGGGCATGTTAAAAACATATTTAGATTGTTGTTCCAAATCCTAGAGATTGGAGTAAACGTACATTTCACTCGCTAAATTAAGGGGGGCTGTTATATGGTTACTATGGTTATAAAATATGGTAAGATAAAGGTATTATAACGGAGTTAAAAGAAAGCGACTCGGAAGCCCTACAAGACGTCTATGATAACTTTAAGTGGTTCAACAAAAATTAAAAGATAAATGTGCTGAAGAAAACAGACAAGTTGAATAAAGGATTCTTTTTTGAACTACATTAAATTTCCGTTGATTATGCTAGGGTGACTCAACTTGGTTAACTTCACCATTTGCTGCGATATCATCTGTATAATCCAATGGTTCGGTTGTTTGCGCCGGAGCACATTTTCTTGCGGTAACTTTGGGCAAACAATTACACCAACATTCCTCCAAGCCTATCGCAGTACCGATTTCAAGACTTCCATCCAAGCTACTTGAAGCCAAAATGTTAAAATATAATAAAAAAATCCTGCTTGATCGGTAGGTTAGTCAATTGTTGTTATGTCGTGTGTGGTGTTGGTAAAAGAAGTTTTTTTAAACAGCAATTAATATACAAATTTAGTATAAAAATAACTACCTTTATTGGTGTTGTGTTGTGTGGTGTGTTGTTTTTGGGACGTAGGTATATATTCAAACAGTCACAAATACCCGTTTCCTAGATGTTTTTTAAAGTAATTTTTGGAATTTTGATTGTATGTTTCTTCGCTTTCTGCTATATTAAGTTTCCAAGGATTTGTGGTATGTCTTAATCTGTCTACCAGAGATAATCTGTAGTGGCATTTAACGGAATTTGCTCGCGTTTACTAGTGATAGTTTAAAAAGTGTTATTTTAAATTTTCATAGTTCTTCAATATTTTAATTCGCCGTGATCTTCAAATACTATCAGCAGTTGTATAAATTCATTTTAATTATGTACAAGCATTATAAAGACCACACATATCAAAAGCATTGTCTCTGAACTACATTTGACCAAATGGTAGCTTCAAAGAACCCTTTATTGAGCAAAATATAACCCATTTTCGGAAAACAAAAAAAAAAATGGCAGAACTCTTTAAAGTTCCAAAACCAATAGACTGCTGCAGTAGGAAAATTTTACAGCTAACAATATTGACGCCAATAAGGATAATCACTGTGCATTTGGATTTTAATTGTATGTTCTCCGCTAAGGAGATTTACTCAGATCGGGTATTTTGACGTGACATGGCTTTCAACACGGGTCTCAATAGCCCCCCCTACTTCTCTCCTGACATAGCCTTGGTTTTACTTTCTTCTTCACTTCTTGTTTTTTTTTTCTATTTTGTCTTCTCTGCTATCTTCTTTTCTTCATTCTTCTTCATGGCTTTATTATGTACGGTTTGTGCCACCCACTGAATTACGCTTTCTGCTCATCGCGGTTGTCCTACTTTGGTTTCTTGGACACTTCCATTTCCCCGCGCGTTTCGGGATCTCTCTTGCCCACACGCGTATATGAGAGGCCAGAGTATAGGGTCTCCTGTACTCTGGCCGCTCTTCCCTTCATTGCCTTATTCAACGCATTCTCTGCCATTTCATATCTCTGCCTTAACTCCTCCCGGCTGATCTGATAGCCTCCAACAATCTCCAACAACAGCCTCCCATCGACGAAAATATGGAGTTCACTGCCTTCTTCCTATCAACTTTCAATAGTCCCCGTTTGAACCAACAGTAAGAATGCTGATGGCCATTCACAAATTGTGATGTTTTTATTAATAAAACAAGGTAATTGGGGTTTGTAAGAACTATAAGTGTTGTGTCCGTACTCGCGTCGCGTTTCCGTTGAGTGAATTGGGGTTTTCATTGGAAAAACAATTTCTATTTGGGCTTTCACTTTCTACAAACTATTTAACCACTGGAACGTATATTTGCATCAATCAAATTGATCGTTTTTAGAGCCGTTTATTCTAATCTACCTAAAGGCCGACTAAAAGTAATTTATGTAAGTACGCACAAAAAGACCTGGAAGTCCTTTTTTCGAGTACTTTTTCATACATACGTATCTGATTTTGTAAACAAACTGGGGGAGTAAGATTCAAAGGTAAATTTCTCAAAACTCTCAGCGCCCTTACGGAAATAAGCATAACCATCACGTTAGAGAAATGTGCTTCCTTGTGTTGATGGCCCTAGTTTGCATGGAACTGCTAAGGGTTTCAAGGATTAATCGCTTGAATGATACTTCCCCTCTTTGTTTTTCAAAATCAGATAAGTCTGCTTGAAAAAGTACTCGAGAATTTATTAAAACTTCAAAATTACATTTTTCCAGTTCGAACGAAATCTCGAACCTGCCTCTTGATGGAGCCCACCAGCGTCCGCATAGTGGAAACGAACACGAAATCAGCGCATTTCTTCCGTTTTGTCCGCGTTTTCTGGATGCTCTTGTCTGCCCCGCCGCTTCGTCTAAGTCGCTGCTTAGAAATTGCCCAGTATTTTTCGATTTGTTGAACCACAAAGACTGTATTCGATGAAATTTAGACACACAAAATAGGTCACCAAAAATTTTCCTTTCAAACTTTCTGAAAATAAAGTACTACTAAATCGTTAGTTTTTGACATCATTGGTTTATTGAACCTCTTCTCCCAACCCAAATGCCCGCACCTTTGCCTTGACCCCTCTCATCAAATTTTGGGCAATGATAGGACCAAATTGCTTACTTACTTTAAACCACACTTTCTTTCTTTCAAGTTCATTTTCTATCAGTTTTGGAGTTTTAACGAGCTTTGCCTTCATGATTGCCCAAAATTTTTCAATTGGTTCAAGTTCCGGAGTGTTTGGAAGTTTGACGTCTTTTGGTACAAAAACTACATTATTATCTTTATACCAGTCTAAGACGAGCCTTGCATAGTGGCAAGATGCCAAATCCGGCCAAAACAGTGTCGGGCCATCGTGAGATCTCAAGAAGGGCAGAAGTCGTTTTTGGAGGCATTCGTCCTTGAAGATTTGTCCGTTGACGGTCCCAGAGGTGATGAAGGGCTGACTCATTTTGCCACATCGCTTGCCAGTCAAGGATCGCTTGCCAGACAAGGAATTTTTTGGTGAATTTCGACAGTTTCTTCTTTCGTACACTCTCCGGAACGGCCAACTTAGAGGTGGTGACGTAGTGTTCCTGTCCTGGCATTTTTTTGGTGTCGGCTTTAATGTATGTGTCATCATCCATCACAATGCAGAACGGTTTTGTGAGCCACTCCCTGTACAGTTTTCTTGTACGAATTTTGGCCACCAAGTTCTGTTTATCGCTCCGGTTCGGTGCCTTCTGGACCTTGTACACGTGTAATCCAGAACGTTTCATTGATTTCTGCACAAAACAAACTGAAACTTTCGCCTTTTTCGCAACATCCCTGATCGAAATGTTGGGATAACGCTTAAATTGGTTCAATACCATCCTGGCCTTCTCCGGATTTGATGTGCCACGTTTTTCCGCTGCCATTTTCCGCTTGGTTGTCTTACGGTCCTTGAACGTTTTGATCACATGAGATACGGTTGAATGTGCGATTCCGAGCTGTTTTCCGATCCATCGATGAGAAGCGTTTGGGTTTTTGAAGTGAGTGCCCAAAATTTGTTGGCGCACTATTTCTTCCTTCGAAGCCATCACTGAAATCACTAGACCGATTTTCACGAAACTCATTACACAATTGACACAACGCAATGAAATACATTCAGTTAAAATTTCAATAATTTTTACCCAAACGCTAAAAACTTACGAACAATTGCGTGTATCCAAATTTCATCGAATACAGTCTTTACCACTCGAGAACCACATTGGAAGGATGGCAGCTGGCCAAATGGGTCCAAAAGATGACTTTGAATCTGTGTATGCGGCTGAACGCGGCAATACACGCTTTTCAGGCATTCTTCGATGTAAACTTGAGATGTCATCGTCGAAGATGACGGAGGTACGCATGGTACGGCTTTCAGGCCACAACTGCAAATCGCTCGCCAAATCATGGCCTTCTTTGCGAACTTGTCGGCAGAAACGAACTTGAATCTTTCCGGCACATCCGCACGACCAGTAGCGATGTAAAACTTTTGACAAAGAAGCTGCCTAAAATCGAATTTAACGAAAATTGCCTGAATTCGGTTTCGACATCCACTGTGTTCTCCAGATCTGGCCCCAGCCACCATTTCCTGTTCGGAGATCTCAGAAGAATGCTCGCTGGAAAAGAACGTAAGGCATATGAAGAAGTAATCACCAAGTCAAAATCGTACTACAATCGAAAAGTTGGAAGATTGGTGTATCGCCCTCGAAGGGAACTATGTTGAATAACTAATTGAATTTTGCCAAAAAAAAAAGGTTTTTTCCCTAGTTAGGACAAAGACTAATCTACCTAACTGTAAGGAATCTTCACTACGACAATTCAATTCCAATAACACACTATCCACATTGAAACTTGTGTTATTTTTATAATATCCACCATGGATTGAATTTTATTATTTTTATTCGGAAGTTGCGTCTGTTGCCGTAATTCTCGCAGAAGGCCGAATTTCACGCCAATCGAAAAAGGTCAGGTCGGAATCGAACCGGCAGCAGGCGTGGAACCACTTAATAATGATATTATTTCCCTTTTTTGTGTGTTGTGTTCGCAATCTCGCAAGTTGTTCGCCGAGACGACGACGACGGCGTTGAGCGATGAGCGATGAGTTACTCGATCGCGCTCTCTGCATGTTTTTATCTCTCCTTCGGTGTTGTTGCGCACAGAGCAACCGAGGGGTGTGAGAGTAGTGTGTGAAATAAATGGGCAGAAAATTTTTGTGCATAATACACCGAAATAAAAAAAAAACTGTTGTAGGTACTACGTGTTTCTCCTTTCTTTTTTTTCTTTCGAGCTCTGTGGAGCGTTGTTATGACTTTGTTGTTTTTGTTGCTGTTGTTGGACGGCACTCAAATGACAGTCTGTTGTCGGTTGTTTTTGTTCCGTTCACTCCTTCGTTCACCTCGTGTTATGCTGCACGTAGTGGTAGTGGGTTTTAAGGGTAAACGCAAAGTCAACGCAAGCAAGACAGCTGCCGTCCCTCGTCGGTCGGTGGTCCGGGTTCACTCACTCCGGCCAGCAGAAGAACATTAGTTTGGATAATACGACGACGTCAGCCGTCTCGGTAGTCGGATTGTTGTGTTTTGTCCGTGCGGATCAACAAATTATTGCCGTTGTCGAAAGGGTATCCAAGGTGTTGATAGAGAAGATCAGTCGGAATATAAAGACCCTAGAACGGATATGGAGAGTTCCGGTTCTTGGCAGTAGGGGGGGTTACGCAGTTCAAGAACCAACCCAGAATTGAGCAGTACCGAGCGAGTGAGAAATCTGAGTGAAGTGCATTCGTGTACAAATTAGGTTCGGTTTATTGATTTTCCTCCTCCGGATCCGGATAATGTGCGGTGAGGTGCAGCAACAGCCGTAGGAACAGCGGAGTCGACGAGTTGGAGGGGTGGGAAAAGTGAGAGATATGTACACGAATTAGAGTAGTAGGCGCGCACGTTGCCGTGGCGAAGGAAGAGCAGAGCATAGAGTCTGAGGAGCGGGGCAGACGAGGAATGTGTGTGGGACCCAAGTCCAAGTCTCGCAGCAGCAAAAGCAGAAATCCATCGCCGAGAGAATCGGGGGAAAGTAAGGTTGAATTTTTCAGCTCATTTTAGCTGTACCCGTTAGCGGATCACAACATCTCAGACGACGTCGCCGCCGCGAACCGTGAACTAGTGTGTAGGAGCGAGATCAGCACAGCGCGGAGTGAGAACGTTTGAGGGAGAGATAGTTGTGCAGTGTGAACGGCACAAGAAGACGGCGAAGAGTAAGGCTAGAAGTGTGTAAGAATCAGATGTGACACAATCTGCTTCTCGCGGTGCAGAAGACAAGTGGCACCAGCCAGTCACGTCAGCTTTCAACAAAGAAAATTGAATTGTAGTAGCAGTAGCAGGGATACACCCAAATTTGTGATTGTGTTTGCGAGATGTTACTGAATTCTGGAGATTGACAGGGGAATGATTTCTTAGGTGGATTGGAAATCCACGGAGTGCGTGAAAATCAGTTCAGGGGTGCAGTCAGGAGGAGCAGTGAAGTTTTCTCTCGTTACATTCCATGGTGATTGATGGAGGTGAATTGTGACCAACTGTCGTAGATTGCGCTGCAGTAGTAGTAGTAGTAGTTGTAGCAGTAGTACAAGAATTAGGCAGTGGTGGTGTTGATAGTAATCGAGGGTCGAGGAGTAGTAGAAGCTGTCAAATAGTGGTCGATTTTTTTGCAGTGCTCAGTGGAGGAATCGGTGAATGTTTCATACTATAAACCGGAGCACAAGGAGGAGCTGGAGGAGGAGAGGGTGAAGTGTGCATGTCACGACACCGAGTGTTTGGTATAATTTTCCACTGCCTTGCCGACCGATCGATGGGTCACAACCAGCACCGTTGCTGGAGCGAGAGGGCGAGTGAAGACGCGAGGAAGAAGTAGAAGGGGAAGAAGTAAATCAAAGGTGGAAAGAAAAAGTATAAGCAGTAAAAAAGCAGAAAAAGGAAAAATATGTGTGCCCGTTGCTCTCGCTAGCGGTGGCCAGAGCTTAGTGCTAGAGGGTTTTATATTGGCAACATAGCAGAAATTAATATTGTTTAAGGAGAATAAATCGACGGGGACGACCAGCGGCAACGGTCGGTATAGAATAATACTGCCAAGAGAAGAAGAAGAAGAATAATAATAAGGAGGTAAACAAGTCGCAAGAAGAAGAAGAAATGGTTTGTGATGTGTTGAATAAAACGAGAGTGGCGAAACGTGTACAACGTTGAGGAAAAGAGAGTAATATCAAATGCACATAGTTGTTTTTTTGCTGTTGTGATTATTATTATTATTGCTGTTATTCGCATTTATAACAGTTCCCGCAGCGCACAGAGGTCTATGCGCGCACCAATACATGCCCAGGGACGTAAACACAATACTCCTAGCGGAGCGCGGTGTGGAGTGAGAGTGGAGTGCGCGAAACGTATCGGTAGTGACCGAAAAGTGCAGTTGGTGGAAAGGCAATAGAAATCGGAGACGTAGTCATCGTTGAGTGTCTTCTTTGTTCGGGAAAAATTGCCCCAAAGAAAATCTTGCAAGTGGTTCATCATCCGTGTCGTTGATTCCCCGTTCGTTCGGTGTCATGCATCAGAATCACCTGTCAGGCGGTTGCTCCCTACCGAAGAACCGCAGCAGGCAGCCGCAGGAGGAGGAATCCCGTGGAAGTCCTCCCCGGCTCCACTACGGCATCCGGAGGTCCGATCAGCACCGCCAGCGCCTTTAGGAGCACTAGGAACCAAGTTCCTTCTCCTTACGCTCGCTCTCGGGTACGCCAGGTGTACCCGGGAACGGAACTGCGGTAGAGATCGCTGAGATCGGGCACCCCCTCGGGGGAAAACGAAAAACACGAGCAGTGGCAAGAAAAACGGCACACTCAATGAAGAATAAGCAGCAACAGCAGGCACCAAAGAAGAAGCAGAAGCAGCAGAAACAACAACAACAACAACAACAACCGCAACAACAGCAGCAACAGCAACCGCAACAGCAGCAGCAGAAGAAAAACTTGGATATCATGTTGAGCTCTTCCTATTACATCTATGTAAGTACATCCAGTAACCCCCCGTGTACTCCGCGAGTCAATGCGAAACTGGGTAGGTGGCGAAGGTAATCACAAAAGAGCACAAAAAAGCGAGAGAGAGAGAAAGAGTGAAAACGAGATTAGCTCATCTTCCTTTTTTACTTCGCGACTCTTCGGTGGCTCTTGGCTCGCTCGAACCACCATCGTGTAGTTCCGATTACTTTATGCAAAAATTTTCTGCACTAACCAGCCATCCACCATTATCATCCGCACGCAATTCTTCTGTTTTTTTCTTTCTTGCTTTTTGTTTCATTGCCGTGCGGTTGGCAGTACATACGTCGTCAGTCTAAATTTGGCGAAAATAGCCTGAACTCACCTGCTCAGTCGCTGGGTTGTTGGGCGCTGTTATCAGTAGCGAAGCGAGGGGTCCAAATCAAAACATTGCCCACACGCGTTGAGCGAAAGGGGGCCAACATGTTTCAACAAGCAATTACAAGAGGGGGGGGGGGGGGACGTGTGAACGAACATCATGCCGAGGCGGTACAGTTCCTTTTGTTTTCCGTTTCATTCCGCGGTCGGATTGGCTGCGGTTTTCGTTAAGTTGGTAGCTCCGTCTTGTGTACTTCAGCCGCCCCCCGCCGCAAGTGGTGGAAGCGGTCGGTGAAGTGCACCAGTAGTGTAGTTGCCGATGATCTTCGATGTGAGAGTGTGAAGCGAAGAGCTCACTATTAAGTGGGCAAAACAATTTAATTTTGGTTTCCGCAGAAGGTCGATGGTTTTACTCTGAATGGGCTATTTTAGCTCGGAGGGTGCGAAAAGTTCACCTTAGGTTGATTTGAGTTTTCTCAACTTTTGTTTTCGGAAATTGTGGTTGTTTGATTTGTGAACCGTTTGACAATCAATTAGAAAGTTTAAAATTACAGATTCGATGGAATTCGATTAATTTGACTAACCTTTGGCTTCTTCAAAACACTATAAACGGTTAAACTATAATTTGACAGTCATTCTCTGTCGTTTGCTCAGATGTAAGCGGCTCGGTGACCTATTAGACACAATTTTTGCTTAATTCCATTCCATTAAAACTGATATATTTCCATTTTCTACAAAACCAAGTGTGCTCATTGGCACTCCCAAGTAATCGGTGATGTTTTAAAAATGTATACAAAATTTGGCATTGGCTGCATGGTTCCAGGATAATTCTGGGATGTACTCTTCTCCAGAAATTTTCGAATGAAAATCATATTAATATCGGTTGAGAGATCTAGCCTGTGACATGTCAATCTTCATATTCTTACGAAACAAGTGCGGTTTCGACTCGGCTATAATGTGTCCTCTGCAAAACTTATCTAAACATGAAGCGAAAACATGACCGCAGAAAAATTCCTCGGAATCACGAAAAACCGTAGTCAATTGATTGCACTACTCAAGTAGTTTTCTTAGATCAACTAGAAGTCTTTCTAACCTTTATATGTAGTGTCTTTCCCCTTTTCTGCTTCTGAAAGTCTTTGGATATTTTTACAAGATGAATTGCTATTTAGAACTTATTAAAATAAACAAACTTAAACTAGAAGTCCCTTATGCCAAAAGTTCACCCGCAGGCAAAAGGAGCATAAACTAATCTTTCTAGCATCTATGCTCCCATCGATAAAGTACAAATTATCACATTGTTTAACTCTACATGGAAGCGTTTGGTACGGGAGGTCCACGCTTTCTTCCTTCCCTTGATTCACAGTAGTAGAGCGATTTTAGATCTTTCTGGAATCGCTCTAGTTCTTGGAATCCTCTCTGCGGCAAATACTACGCAGTTGGCCGGGCCGATGACAAGAAACATGATGTATTCAAGAAACCAACATTTTCCAGGATGCCTTCAAGAATTGGCTGCGTTAGTGTGAGATTAGATTAGATTAGATAAACTTAAACTAGAAGTCCCTTATCCAACGACCTATATATACATATGCTTTCTCGACGAGGAAAGCCTTCCGCACAATCCCATCCAACTTCCAACTCCATATGTCATGGAGGTAGCTTGAGTTCTCAACATCTTCTTAAGTAGATGTCTAATCAACACTTCCCTCTCGTCCCTTGCTGATCATAGGGACCTGGCCAGGTGTTGTGCAATGAGATCGATGAACGAAGAGTCTATCATACCCAAGGCAGCTCTTCTGGCGCCTCCATCGTCTCTACAACAGCCAACCCAGGATTGTGTATGGCCGGAAAATCCTATGCTATGCTATGCTCTGCTATGCTTATACTAGAAGTCCCTTAATATTTAAAAATTTGTAAATTCTCCAAAAAAATTCCGGAACTCGTTCAAGGCGTTAGCTAAATTTCATTGTGAAGTCCCGCTAACTTCATGCACAAACAAACTTCAAACTGCCTGGAATTCTTCCTAAAACCTTTTGAGCTTCCCCTAAAAGCTCCATATTTAGTCTATATAACCTCTTAAAAAAACCTCGTTCGATACATTTAGAATTCTTCATGACCAAGTTTCAAGCCTCTTGAACTTTTTATAAGGCACTTCGAACGTAAGGATGGCAGTGAAAGACGTGACTTGACAATTACTAACCGACCCCCTTCTGACCAGTCGAAACGTTGGTTTGAGCACTTCGAACAGCTTCCGGATAAAATCGTCAACCTCATCGAGGCGCAGTACTAGACATTCACGTGTAAAGACCTTATATGGGTAGTCGTCGCTGTGAGGCAAGGATGTACACTATCACCACCTCTGTTCCTCATCCTAATCGACGAGATCATGGGAGATTCGATTGACCGTATATCGATCCTTGCGCTGATTTGGCAGCCTATCACTATGAAACCCATCAACTCGATTTCGATTTCGCTTACGACTTTGCTCTGTTAACGCAATGGCGCTCTGATATCCAGAGTAAGCTCAACGACCTCAACGGAAAGCTCCTCTGTAGTGAGTCTCACCATCAAGGTCAACAAGACTACATCAGGAGTTGTCAATATCGAACAACCAACAGACGCGGCTCGGTAGCTCAGTGGTTACCCGTTCTGCTTACTGAGCAGATGGTTGGGAGTTCAATCCTAGGCCCGTCCCCTTCCTTGCAATTTTTCACTTGTCTCTTGCTATCACCGCTAGATTTAAAGTAAAAAGCAGTCTACTGTGCTTTCATTCACTTACCACAGTGCAGCCATGATCTAAAATTAACCTGCCTCACTAACACTAACACAAAACTGTTCTTTCCTTTACAATTGTGGAGACGCAGAGGTAAACACGATCTCTCTGACAATGGTTGTCAAACTAATCATCCTTCGCCCCTCCCCGAAGACCGTGAGGACGTGGCCGGCGCCGGTACTGGTCTAAAACTAGAATGAACTAGTGAACTTGTATATTCAAGATGTAAAGCTACTCCCAAGCTCCATCTATATGTTTCTCTGTGCAATTACACTAGTCTTGTGGGCCTGCTCATAAACCACGTAGACTCATTTTTGAACATCTCAACCCCCCCCCCCCCTCGTAGACTTTCCTCCATGCAATTTTTTTTTAATTTTTGTATGGAGCGTAGACTTTTGCCAAACCCCTTCTCCCCGCAGAAAAGTCTACGTGGTTTATGAATAGCCCCTGTTCAGTAACGGAGTAGCAACTACGAAATGCACGGTCTTTAAAAAAAAAGTGACTTTTAACCTGAAGCAGGTTCTTCCCACCATTTGCATTTTCTTGTTGCTCTCAGCTAGTTCAGTTAACGGCTACAGTTTCTCTCCTTCAGCTACTCTTTTAGTAGCTACTTCTTTTTTATTTCGCTATTCTGTATTCGTTCCTGCGTCTTTTTTCCGATTCTCTTCTTCCGCTTTTTGTGCTTCCGTTTCCCTTCTTCTTCATCTCTTCTTCTGCATTTTTTCTCCCGTTTCTTTTCTTCCGCTTTTCTTATTCCGCTCTCTTCTTCCGCTTTTTTCTTCTCTTACACTCCTTTTCTTCCGTTTCAGTTTTTCCTTCTTCGCCGTTTTTCGTCTGTCGCTCCAATTGTTTTAGCTTCTCTTCATCCGCTTCCTTTCTTGCGCTACTTTTTTCGCTTCCATATTTCCCCCATTGTGCTTCCGTGTTTGTTTTTCTTTCACCTTTGCTCTTTTACTTTCGCTGTATTCTTGCGTTGATGTTTTACCGCATCTTTTGTTCCGCTTCTCTTTCCGTTTCTCTTCTTCGGCTTCTTCTGCTTTTTCTTTGCTTCTTCCGGTGATGTACTTTCGCTTCTCTTCTTCCGCTCTCTTGGTCTGCTTCTTCTCTTCCGTTTCTCTCTTCCGTTTGTCTCTTCAGTGTCTCTCCTTCCGTTCCTGTTTTCGCTTTTTTCTTCCACTTATTTTCTTCCGTTGTTCGTCTATCGCTTCTCTTCATCCGTTCCCCTTCTCGCTCTACTTGTTTCCGTTTATCTTCTTCCACTTCTCCACTACCGCATCTCTTCTACCGCTTGTCTTCTTTCGTGTTTCTTTTTCCGCTTATCTTATTCCGCCTCTCTTCTTCCGTTCCTCTCTTCCGCTCTCTTCCGTTTCTGTTGCGTTATTGCGTTACTTTTTTCCGCTTCTATTCTTCCACTTTTCTGCTTCCGTGTTCTTTCTCTTCTCCTTTTCTGCATTTCTACTTCTGCTGTTCTCTTTCCGTTGGTTGTCTACGGCATCTTTTGTCCCGTGTCTCATCTTCCGCTTCTCTTCTTCCGCTTCTTTTCTTTTACTTCTCTTCTCCCGCATCTCTGCTTCCTCTTTGCTTCTTCCCGTTTTCTTCTTCCGATCTTTCCTTCCGCTTCTTCTCTTCCGTTTCTCTCTTCCGATGCTTTCCTTCCGTTTTTGTTTTTCGCTTCTTTTCTCGCACTTATTTTCCTTCTGGTTCTTCGTCTTACGCTTCCCTTCTTGCGCTATTTTCCTCTCCTTTTCTGCCCTTCTACTTCTGCTGTTCTCCTTCCGTTGATGGCTCTACCGTATCTTTTGATCCGCTTCTCTTCTTCCGCTTCTCTTCTTCCGCTTCTCTTCTTCCGCTTCTATTCTTCCGCATCCCTGTTTCTTGTTTGCGTTACTCTTTTCCGCTTCTATTCTTCCGCTTTTCTGCTTCCGTGCTCTTTCTTCTGCTAGAGGTTCTGCTTTTCTATTTCCGCTGTTCTCCTTCCGTAGATGGTCTACCGCATCTTTTGTTCCGCTTCTCTTCTTCCGCTTCTCTTCTTCCGCTTTTCTTCTTCCGCATATCTGCTTCTTCTTTGCTTTTTCCGGGTTTCGTCTTCCGCACCTTTCTTTCACCTCTTCTCTTCCGGTTTTTTTTTCTTCATTCGCTTCCTTTCTTGCTTTACTTTTTCCGCTTCTTGTCTTCCGCTTTTCTGCTTCCGTGCTTTTTCTCCTCTCCTTTTCTGCTTTTCTACTTCTGCTTTTCTCCTTCCGTTGATAGTCTACCGCATACTTAGATCCGCTTCTCTTCCTCTTCTCTTTTCCCCCTAAATTTCTTCTTTCTTTTACGTTTCTTCCGCATCTCTTCTTCCACTTTGCTTCTTCCGGTTTTTTCTTCTGAACTTTTCTTCCGCTTCTTCTCATCTGTTTCTCTCTTCCAGTTCTCTCTCCATTTCTATTTTACGCTTCTATTCTTGCACTTATTTTCTCCCGTTTTCTGTATTTCGCGTCTCTTCTTTGGATTCCCTTCTTACGCTACTTTTTTTCGCTTCTCTTCTACGACTTCTCTACTTACGCCTCCTTTCTCTTGGTTCACTTCTTCCGCTTCTCTTCTTCCGTTTATCTCTACCACTTTTTACTCTATTTTTTCTTCCTTCTTATTTTGTTCTTCTCAATCAATGACCTTTTGAGTTCTCTTCTTACTATTAATTTTTGCTCTAACTACTCGTCATGTTGCTTCCCTTTTGTTTCCATAAACATCTTCTTCATTCTTAGCGGTTCAGCTTATTGCTATCGCAATTAGCTTAAGTTCTCAACTCAACTAAAATTAGCTCGCTTCTCAACTTAGTGCTCTAAGTGCGCTTCCACAGTTATTAATTAAGAGCTTTCTGATGCAAGGCACCATTTTTGCATTAGTATGATTTTGTGGCAGGCACAATCATACCTTATGCCCGGTCCTAAGTGAAAAATTCCTAGACCAGACCGGGAATTGAATCCAGCCACCTCGTTGCCACTTTTTGCTTTGTTGCCCCGCATTTACCAACTGAGCTAAGGGAGGACCCGCAAAACATCATTCAGTTCTATTTCTATTCGCTTCTTCACATTTATTCAGTTTGGTGTGATATTTTCCGATTCGCTGAGTTCTTACTGGATTCTCTGAACCATCTTCTGTTTTTCCACATCGTTTCCTTTCATCAGCTTCCGTTTCTTCATCCTCTTCACGTGTTACTTTCTGCCTCCCTTCATCTGATCTGATCGTCTTAATAATCTTCTCCGATTCACTTTCATTGTCTCTTCTGTTATTCGTTTCTTCTACTCTTCACCGTATTTTTGCTTTCGCTTCTTCACGTTTTTCCTTCAAGGTCTTCTTTCTTTCCACTCTTTAATTCATGTCTGTTTTAGACTAACCCCAAGTAACCACAAGCATTATATTATTGCACTTATTCAATCCAAAATCAATATCATTAATGCGGGATCGCATCAATTCAACAGTTGTCAAGTAATGAAGCGTTAGATCACCTTTAAGAATATAGTGATATAATGATGCTTCTTTGCAATAATGCTACTTTAGCATTGTCTGATGGCACAATAAAAGATATAGCATTAGTTCGATCTTAGTGGGGCCCTTTTCAGCTTTAATCCAACTTCTATGATGCACTAGACGTAATGCATATGCCCTATATATGCAGGCTACTACAGCCTTGTGATTACTTGGGACATTTCCGAGCAAGCAAACAGTGATGTCACGTCCGTCAACCTGGCATATTGCGACATTGCGACCCAATGAGCATCCTTACTGTTGGTTTAAATCGGTCCAAATCGGCTCTCAACCGTTATGGAAATAAATGCCTTGTTTTCCCAATGAAAAACCACCATCACAAATTGTGAGCAGCCCTTACAGCATCCTTACTACTTACCCAAAAGATCTCTTCGACTGAATCGGGAATCGAACAGAGACTCCCAATGACATGTGACATACTACTGCTGGCAAAATTTAAACTAATTAACTATGTAACAATCAATTGATTCTCTTTTTTAACAATTAATGGTTGTTCCGGGACTACCTCAAGACTTCTCCTTCTGATCGCAATTAAGCAGGATACATGGGTCTTCCAATTTCGATTTCTCTAAATTGACAAACCAACTGAAAAAAACAACAACAGACATAGGTAGAAGTACCATTCCTCTACGTATTGATAATATATGTTAGTAGAATTGAAATCCGTTGGCCATGGCAGCTAGAAGACAAAGGTCGATGGATGAGACAGTCTTTCAACAATGATTGTCAGAAACCATCTTTGACAATCTTACACAGAACGTTTCCACCGTATAATTTCCATTCCTTATCTCCCCCGTTGAATTTGTTCACCAGGAATTAAATATCATGTTTAATCACTACCTTCATTCACCGAAAGACGAGCTCGGTTCGCATTAAATTATGAAAACACAATAAGCAAACAACCCTGAGTATAGGAGAACCTCTGTTGTTACCAATACAGTCGCAAAACATGGTCACCCATACAGCGTTGAGCCTCGAAACCATCCGATTTGGGATGGGAGGAGTTAAAGTCGAGAACGGAATCGAATAGCCGCCGCCACCGCCGCAGTTCAGTTAGTTTAGTTGTTCAGACGCTTGAGAAGGAGCAGCAGGAGGTGCACCAACTTGCTGCCGGTTTGCTCTTCGAACTTTTGAATTTCGACTCTTCAGTTCACATTCGTTCTACTGTCGACAAGCGCAAAGCTACGGCTATTACCAGCAAGCTCGTCACCAACAACCCCTTGTCCCCCTTCCCCCACCCACATCTCCTCCTTCAGCACACCATGCGTGCACATATTTTGCCTTTTTGCTCACTCTACTCCACACACATCATCCAACGACATCGACGACGAAGGTACGATATGCCTCTTGCTGTTGCTGTTGCTGCTGCTCGCCCCATTATGTACCGAACTCTGCTCGCCCTGCTCACCCTGGTGGTGGGTTATTTTTTCCCTGCCCGTTGTATATAAACACGAAAAAATAAGCAGCTCTCTAAAAAGATACTGAGATATCATATCCAACCGAAGCAAAACTTATGTACAATTTTAGCAGCAGCCGTTCTTTATGCATTTTTTTCCATCAACCGACCGACAACTAAAAAGCTCGCTTTCTACAACACTCATCATCGGCGCGCTCAGTGTCAGTGCGCGCCGATCAATGAATGCATGGCACTGACTGGTGTGTGAAGTTTTGCTCCCCGCACTGGCACTGGCGAAGAAATTATCTAATTTGATGGAATTTTCCATTCCGCCATTATTGGACAGACAGACTGCTACGACTTCTCGGAACACACGAGCCAGAATCGATCGATGGTGCATCCAAGCGGTCCCCCGGACGGGTTCGAATCCCACCGTAGGCAGCTCCGTTTTTGACATCCTACATTGTTGTCAGGACGACTGCGAGACGTGCGAGTAGGAGTGGGAGCTGGATATTCAACGGTGTGCATTCTTAGGGCTTACAGCAGCTCAGTCTCAAGCACCTCAAGCCCCGGGGAGAAGGATTCAAGAAGCAGCCAGTAAACCAGTTGGGATGGGGGTGGGTGGAAGCGAGGAACGAGGATGACCTAAATTTCGGTACACACTTCGCTGGGAACTAGTGTTTTCTCTTTGTGTGCTTCTGGTGGGGCCCCCGGGAATTCAATGTCTTCATCCTTTCTGGTTTTTCTAGCTACCGTTTCCCCACGCCCGCCCCCACCGCCAATCCTCGCTACGAATTTGATGTCGACCGTCGTTGTCGACTCTGGATAGAAGTGAGAATAGGTTTGCTATCGATTTGTGCATTTTTGTTTGTTTATTTTGTTACAGTTGGACTTCCAGGTGATAGGTTATGTAAATCTCAAATTGTGATTGAGTTTGCGGAACAAATGTCCTCTTCAGATTTTGATATTTGAATGACTCCTCTCATACTCCGTGGTAGTTGTTTTAATATAACGGGCAGGATGTATCATCTACTAACCCAAGTGCACCCGACACATTCAAGAAAATTCCATTTGGAAGTCAATGATTCCTATGAAATGGCAGTACTCTAACTCTCTTGCCACATCAACAAAGTTGACCATCTACAAGATATTGATTCGACCGGTAGTCCTTAACGGCCACAAAACATGGACTAAGCTCGAGGAGGATCAACATTCCCTTGGTGGCTTTCAACTGAAGGTGTTACAAAAATTGGTCGACTACGATGGGCTGGTCATGTCGTAAGGATGTCGCACGACAACCCGGTGAAAATGGTTTTCGAGAATGAACCTTCAAAGAGAAAAGCTGCGTAACGGGCAAGACTTACGAATCCTCTGCCGACTACGCACCTGACGAAATGCAGCGAAGGACCTAGTTCTGTGTAGAGCAGAGGTCAGTAAAAACTTTGCACTTCTGCAATGCATCTCTTGGCCAAGGGCCCAATTACGGAACTTTCGTCTTCGTTTTGTGTAATTCTATAAGTGGGAAAGACAAACTTGTTCACAATCCGTCTTCAAACATACGCCACGCTACAGTATCGTACATATGAAGAAGTCTTAAAGATTGTACTAAAAAAAAAGCAACATAAAATAGGATCACTAAAAAATCATTTTAATTCGGATATTTTTAGAGAATAAATCAACACATATTGGCTATGTTTTTGCAAAGCTGGTTTACTCAACCTCTTCTCCTAGACTTTGATTGTTATTTTTTGTATTCTTCCCAGCGCGGAAGTAACGATCTTTGATGAAGTTTGCAGAAGCAGATCTCATCTCCATGCGAAGCGCTAGGAGTGGACAGTAATTTTATTGCTAGAACGCATAGACATGAAGAGAAAGTGTATTGATAGTTCCGTTTAGGGCAACGGCAGGCTTTGAAATTGAAAGATACAAGTTTGAAAACGAGCGGAGGGCATTTGAACTCTTGTCCTAGACTAAATGTCCGCACCTTGCACTTAACGCTACCCATCCAATCCTGTGCAACACTTGCGCCATGTTTCTTACACAATTTCATCCACTCTTCCTTCAAATCCTTGTTCCTCCCTGTTTTCCGGGGCTTGCCCTTCATAATCGCTCGGAATTTTTCTATTGGGCGAAGTTCTGACGAGTTTGGCGGATTTCGGCACAAAAACAACATCGTTGGCTTGGTACCACTCCATCGCCGGTTTCGCGGAATGGCACAATGCCAGATCTGGCCAAAACAGAGTACCATTTTCTTAAAAGGCGTTATGTACGGCCTGCCGAATTTGCCGCACCCCAGACCGCCTGCCACACCAAGTAGTTCTTGGCATATTTGTCGACCTTCTTCTTCCGGAAATTCTCCGGAACATCCAGGTCAACGAAAAACTCCAGACCGGGGATCTGCTTGATGTCCGCATTTAATGTATGTCTCGTCATCCATTACGATCCATTCCGGCTGCACCAACCACTTGCGGTACAGCTTCCTGGCGCGGGATTTGGCCACCGTATTATGTTTATCGGTTCGGTTAGGTGCCTTCCATAGCTGGAATACATGAAGTCCGCCACGCTGCATTGTCTACTGGACGAACCAGTTGGAAAATTGACCTTCTTGGCCACGTCCCAAAGCAAATGGTTCGGTCTGCGCTTGAAGTATCCCTTACCTTCCTTGCGTTCACGGGTTCGGTTGTCTTCGCTTTTCTTCCGCTGGGTCGCCCGTCTGGGTCTTCTTGAACGATTCTACCACTCGGGACACGGTTGAACTGTCGATTCCCAACTGTTTCGCGATCCACATGTAGGATTGGCCTGGATTTTCCACGACTGTGACTTGCTTGAAAGCCATCTCGATATCCAACTGACAGATTGTGGCGAAATATAAACATTGAAATCGAATGCCATCAGGCCGAATACCATTAGGTCGAATGGGTCATTTGGCCGAATCGGTCAATAAGCTAACTGAGTGACTGATAATGCATTTATTTGTTTCTGTTTCCATGGAATCGCTTTCTATGTTTATTTCGTCGATGAAAAACACTTGCCGGCGTCGGTGGTGTAGTGGTAACCGTGACTGCTACAGGCACCCCAGTGGGTCTGGGTTCAATCCCAGTCGACGTCGGTGGTTTTTCTGAGGCGAAAAAATCTTGGTCACGTCTTCCTTCGGAAGGGAAGTAAAGCCGTTGGTCCCGGTTCATAGTCATGAGTCGTTAGGTAGGGCCAGGTGGTGGAGTCGTCTCCCTGGCGTCGGTGGTTGTCACCATGTGAGGAAATAGGCCGACGGAAAATAAATAAGCAAAAAAAAAGAAAAACACTTCACCGAGGCATGTTAGCGGATTAATGTTTTGAAACTGAAAAGAACTGCTAATGATTGCTACAAGGTTAGACCTCCAGGACAATTATTATTTTTTGTTTCAAAACTTATGTGGAAAAATAGAATAAATTTTTCCAAAATACATTTTTTTCTTAACTTAAGACATTTTTCACCTGGGAGCATTCGTGTTGTTAAGCTTTGAATACAATTAAATAATTATATGAATACTCATGTTCCTAACCTTTCGCGCTTTTCTTCGGATTCCCATTTCCTTTTTCTAAATGTTCGACTTATTTCACTTCTTCCACTGAATATCTTTCCTTTCGTTTTTTTTCTGTTTGCCTGTTTTTTTTTTTTGGTTCATTTTTAATCTCTACCCTTAATTGGCTTTTTCTATTTTTCTGCCTTGCAGTTTCTTCTCGTCTCTTTGTTTTACGCTTACATTCGTTTACTATTTTTGCTTGCTAATTGTTACCTCCAGTCTTCTCTTCGCTCTTTTCATCTACTTAGATTTAGAAATTAGAAGAAAAATTAGTATTTTCCATTTAATTCCAACTACCTAAGTCGAGTTATTAGTACGAGACACTGAAGAAGTCTACACATTGTAGACGAAATACGCGTATCTGTCGAAAATAAGCAAAGGTAGTTGGAATTAAATGGAAAATACTAATTTTTCTTCTAATTTCTAGTTACAGGTATTCCACTAAACAGCTCAAACCCTTTAGGATTCATTTACTTAGATTTGGTTTTGCAGCATTTTTCTTGTATGTGATCGTCCAGTATTCACTTCATCTTCATGTTTCTCAGTATTTCAATCATAAATTTTCTTGCTAAGTCGCTTTTCAACAATTTTTCTTCTTCCTATCCTATTACATTTCATCAGTTTTCTTTCTTTTCCACTGTTTTTCGCCAATTCCTGTTTTAGTGTTTGATCTACTTTTATTTCTTTGTTACTGTATCGGTTTAGTTTGAAACGTCGCGTCGTCAGTCTATTTCGTGTGTCTTCGCGGTTTCCATCTCATCTATATCGCTTTTATCCATTGGTTGATTTCGTTCATTCACTTGGTTTTCTTCAATTCTTCTCTTCCATTTCCTTATTTTTCTTTTTCTTCCAATTTACTCATCTTCTTAACCATTTTATTTGTTTTGTGAAATCACTTTCGTGTATAGCTTTTCATATAGTCGTGACATGGTAGGACATTGGTCATTTTGAAGAACGAACAAACTACTCATGATTCAATGACGGAAAAATGACTCATAATAGTGAAATTGCTTTTGCCCCAACAAAAAAAAAACAAAACACTTAGTTCTATCTTGAGCTGTTAGCAGATGACCAGATTTGAAGTTAAAAAGAACAACTCATAATTCAAAGTCGAAGAAACCTCCCATAAAAGTTCATTGGTCTAACACGTCAAATAAGGTTTTAAGAAATACTAAACTGAACGGCATATTGAATGTTTTGAAATAAAAACAGATCTGCTAGATGCTGCATGATAGCAAGAAGATTTCAAGAAATAGTAAATTCCATCTTCCACATAACATGCTAGCAGATTGTTAGTAGCGAAACAAGCCCAAGCCACACAAAGCCGTCACATTTGGTTGCAGTAACTTGATAGTGACTTTCTTAAGTCACAGTGAAGTTGACATATCTGGTTTGCAAAAAGTGTGTCCTGAATACCGATACAGATTCACTTAGCCAATGTAAGTAACAAAGCAACGACTCTGAAATGTCAAACAAATTCTAACGAGGGGTGTTTGGAAGTATTATTTTAACTGGTCTATTGCACTTTTTGAAGATTTCCGAATCAGTGTTTTGGAGTTTTATTTTGCACCTCACATTCCTAGAAACTTATAAAAGTCCGGCAAATATTCTTGGACCTGCTGACTTCTTTTGGAACTTCTTCTTTACTTCCTTTAGATCCGAACTAAAAGCTTCATATTTTAGTTATTTAAATTTCCTTTCAATGGTATTGTTATTATTTCCATATCGTTCAAGTAACATCGACAGGATCTTCGTTCATAATTGTTCCAAATCTTCCTATCAGCATCATTGAAGTCTCATATTAATATTACTTAAAATTTTCCTACGGAAGTCCTTGAATATGTTTCTGCTGATTGGTCCTGTAAACCGGTAGATTTTTTAATAAGTTTCTCTTCAGGAGCTCAGGGGTAAGTTCCAATATACATCACCAAAAACATTCAACGTGATCAATTTGGAACTTAAAAGACTGTTAAATCGACTGATATCAATAACTGATATCGAATAAAAAAAAATGTTTTTTTAGTGGTATTAATTCTACATTTCCACAGAGAAAAATCTGAAAACCGATCAATCAAGATGGACTGCTTTTGGTGCTACTGTATGTAAGTGATCCTTGATTTGCTGCAGTTTTTGTAAGTGCTTTGTGGCCTGATGATAGCTGAGTTGTTAATAATGTTTAACTGAATGGAAATGAACCGAAAATGGCCATACTTTGGGAAGAGCAGTATCTTGAATGTAACAGCGTTCTGCTGAAATCGTGTGGTGCATCGTGTTGCATACGAAAAAGATTGTTTTGTTTCTATAGCGCTTCACCACCCGGTACCTTATTTACAATGACTCACCACTAATCTTAATGGCGGGATTAAATTACGAATCAACATTGATCATTTGCATTTCAACGGCTCAACAAACTAATAGTATTATATTTTGAACGCCGGTGAGATCTATCTAATTATAAATATACAACAAAAACTTATTTTTAAACGATGCTAAATACGTATCTGATTTGGATATTTTCAACTTCCACATTTGGAAGTGTATTGCAGTAGTTTTATTCAAATGATGTCGGAAAGTAACCTCTAAGCGGCGTGCTTCCAGAAATTTTGAACAAGGTTGCTAGATCTGCAGTAGAGTTATCACTTTCTAGCTCCCGGATAAAAGCGGCTTTAAATGGTTAATTAAAGGATTGTTGCAAATAGATATCATCCACAATTCCATTGCCGACCAATGGGTATTAGATTGAACACACACCCTACAGACACACACACACACACACTGTATCTCAATGGTCCTTTGTAAAATTCTGTGGTATACTGTAAACATTTTTTGTCGAAACTGTGCACGGGTTGTATCGATCAGTTGGCAACGAAACGAAGCTTGAACATACTTTCCAAACATGGAATGATCTCACCGAATGTTGGTAATACATTTGAGCGTTCCGAAATTACCTCTGAGTGTCCGTAAATTTTCTTTGTAATGTTACTTGAAACTTTCCTTCAGATGTCTTTGAAAATATTTCCGATGTTGCTGTAAGCTTCCGCTTCATCATAGCCCAATATCTCTCGACTGAACGCAACTCTGGACCATCTGGCGGATTTGCGGTTTTTAGTACAATAATAACTTGATTTGCTTATTACCACTCCATCACAGTTTAAGCATAGTGGCATGATGCCTAATCGGTTCAGAACAAAGGTTTTTCTTTTTAGTTTTTGATAAAGGGTAGCAACTCTTTCTGGTTAATTTTCTTGTTGAATGTGCCTGTTTACTCTCTCTGCCACACGTACAAATTGCTTGCGAAACAAAGGCCTGTTTAGGTGGCGGATTCGTCCGTGCCTCGTCCAACCCCGCAGTGAGATGTTAGGCAATAGTAACGTCCTTGGTTACCCATGCCCTTTCGCTCAATTTTAAATACTTTTATTCTATTTCCTACCGTACGTACACTGATGGAACTTTCAACACTTTATCTTCATATCTTTCATTCTAGCAAACATTACTGTCCACTCTTGGTGCCTCATGGTGATGAGCGAACATCTCTCTTTCTACATCATAATCGTTACTCCACGCACGGAGAATACAAAACATAACAATTAGAGTATGCAAACCAAGTAGTTTTTGGGCAATTTTGATGCATTCTCCGTTCTGCTCAGCTTTAGAATCAAAGACTCCCAGTTATACCTTTTCGGAATTTTTCACTCCTTCGTGCAATATTTCAAAAACAACAGTGATTTGAAAAGGTGTCCAGATTAATGTGAATGCAGACCTTATGGGAACGATCATATGTAAATACTCTGGTATACTGTGAACACTTATGTCAAAACAGAATTCAACTGTTCTTTGGAAAGCTTGAACGTACTTTTCAAAATTGGAACGATCTCACCGAATGCTGCTTATAAATAAAAAAGAATGAAATAAAAATCATTTTGAGGAATCTGAACCAGATATGTTCGGGCTATGGCTGCACCAGTTAGATGGAATAACTTTTTGGAACTGTACGAAAATTTTGAACTGATTTGAAAGTTCGAGTACAAAACCATTTCCCTCTCGTAGTCATTTCATTTGTAAAGGGCGAACACGAAATTATTGCGACACCGAAAATGTCATGCCAATTTTCTTATAATGTTTAGAATCAAACCAAAATTTTAGGGTAGTTTTATACATATATTTATTTCAAAGATCAAAAGAAAAGTTAATCGATGGAGCCTTGAGTGTAAAACTGAACGCATTTTCGGTTGATGCCCTCCATCAAAGTCTTTACAGTGTCATCCGGTACCAGTTTCTCAGTTTTTTTTTCCATTTTCTTAACATGTCCTTCTCGTCTTTGACTGTCTTCTTGCTCTTCCGAAGTTCCCGCTTCATCATTGCCCAGTACTGCTCCACCGGGCGCAGCTCCGGACAGTTTGGCGGATTCATGTCCTTTGGAACAAAATGGACAGAATTGGCCTCATACCACTCCAGGACACTTTTAGAATAGTGGCATGATGCCAAATCTGGCCAAAATAGCGGAGCTTCGTCGTGCTGCTGCAAGAACGGCAAAAGGCGCTTCTCGAGGCACTCAGATTTGTAGATCTCGCCATTTACTGTGCCCTTTGTCACGAAAGGCTCACTCCTCAGTCCGCAAGAGCAGATGGCCTGCCAAATGAGATATTTGGAGGCGAACTTCGACATTTTCTTTTTCTTAAATTTGTCGTCCACATAGAACTTGCTCTTGCCGGTGAAAAACTCCAACCCCGGAATTTGCTTAAAATCGGCTTTTATATACGTTTCGTCGTCCATCACACAGCAGCCATATTTTGTCAGCATCTTCTCGTAGAGCTTCTGTGCCCGAGTTTTAGCCGTCGACTGTTGACGCTCATCGCGGTTTGGGAAGTTCTGTACCTTGTATGTATGTAGTCCAGCTCTCTTCTTTGCATTCTGGACGTAGCTCTGTGACATGCCGATCTTTTTAGCCAAATCACGGCTTGAGACGTTGGGATTTGCTTTAATCATCCGCTTCACCTTTCCCTCCGTCTTTTTGTTCTCCGGTCCCGGTTTTCTTCCAGCTCCTTTGCCGTGGTCCAACGCCAACCGCTCCTGGAACCGCTTCAACACTCTGGAGACGGTTGAATGGTGAATGTTCAACATTTTTCCCAACTGCCGGTGCGACAGGTCAGGAAATTCCAGGTGTTTGGAAAGAATTTGTTCTCTCGACTCGCGTTGGTTCACCTCCATTTTCGTTGAATCGAAAAACAAGACTTCGAGTTTGACAGCATGTAAACAATACACATCAATGAGAAAGTGTGCAAAATTTGGTTGATTTTTACCCAATGGTAAAAAAGTTATGACCTGTTGAATGTGTCGCAATAATTTCGTGTTCGCCCTTTAGATGTAACCCTTTTTACCATCCTGTAAATAGAAATATCACCTACGTTAATAAGCCAGTGTAAATGGAAGCCTCTGAAACGAACTAAAAATAAGAGGTATTGAAAACAAATCAATTACATGCCGTAATAATTTGCCTTCCTCAGTTATCACCGTTGAATAAGTTGAACTTTTGATCACGAGACGCCTCTGTTATCTCTATTCTTCTTCGAAATTCCTCTTTAATGTGAAGGTCGCTAGAATACAAAAATGGCCGCAGTGATGACAGATTTGTAGCAAGGGAACGAAAATTCTATTATAGTTTGGCATGTGACCTTCATAGATTCTAAAATTTGTGCTTTCAAACATTCGAAGTGGCGATGCAAACCGGACATCATGGCGCCTTCACCTTAATAAAAGTATCTAGATGACGAGTAAAATTTTCACCTTCTGGAATCATTTCTAGATAAGAGGGCCCCGTCAAGTGAGATTATTTTAAGAAAAGCTTGTCGAAGCAAGCGGAGGAATTTCAGTTAACAATAAGATTCGAAAAAATCAAAATTAATCCCCGTAAAGCAGATTTCCATCCATTCGAAATCCAGGGAGGAAGGTTCGAAGCCACCGTCCATATTTCAACCGAAACGCACAACAGTACCGATTGTGGAAACCATCCACATCTGTCGGTCGAAAGCCAAACAAGCATATTTAAAAATCATGCGAGATATTATGGAGAATAAAGAAAAAAAAGAAAAATGGCGTCCGGACAAATTGCCTTCAGAGTTCAGATGGACCACCACCGCCGCCGCCGGTCGCCCAGCAGTCAGAGTGTGAGTGGCAGAGGGCATATTGGTTCACCGGGCAAAGATGGGCAAAGAAAAAGCGAGATAATTAAAATTAAACTGAACAAATGCACACGTAACTCGGCGAAGGCTTTCCGATCGGTGGACTCCTCGGCATTAAATTCAAATTTTGCCTTTCTGTCACTCGCTTGAAAGTACATACCGAGAAGCACTGAGTCACCAATGGTTTCTTTTGACGTACGAATTGCGACACGGCTGCTGCTAGCTAGCTGGATTGGGGTGTCGGCGGCAGTGACAAAGCCATGGTCAAACGGGATCGGTACAGTAGAGTGGCCAACGTTGGAAATCGGTGACTACGGGTCGAGGTTCCAGCAGTGCCAGTGTTCCCACACCAGCGCCTGCCGGTCGATCGCGGTTGAAAGCACTAATGTGGGAAGAGGGCCCAAAAGACAAAAAGGCGAATAACCTTCGAATTATTTTTAGTTTCCGTGGTGGGGTGTGCGCTGTGGCTGTATTTTCTTCCTCGATTCACACTCACTCGCACTTCCCATCGCTATAATAGCTTTCATATGTAGCTGCAGCAGCGCTGTCTAAACTATCAGAGCTACGCGACGAGGCTAGAGACAAACGAATCGCGAATGTGAAGCTGTGCTGCTGGCCAATAACTGTAAAAATGAGCGCATATACCCGTTTGGTTTGGCCGGATTCGGAAGGTTGGATAATCATCACCATGCAGTCGTCGAGAAATGGTGGCAAATGGCGAAGAGAGTGCACTTTTCGTTGCGACGAACAAATGCGAGAAAATCTGTCATTCTGCAGAAGTCACACGAGCTCCATTAAATTCCATAGCTGCCACCGAGCCCTCGGGTTCGGGACAGGATGGAATTCATTGCATTGTTGTGTGTTGTTGATACGACACTGGCTGACTGGAGTGTGTCGCTTTCCATGCTTAGTTGCCGTGATCTGCCGTTTGTCGGCGGAGCTCGGGCTCTACAATATGAGCAGGCTAATACGCTGCCATCTTTTATTCGCCTCTTTAGTCCGATCCATCTCCACCCAACACCCAATCCATTCCCCCCTGCCCCCGCCTCCTCATGGATTCGATCGAAACAGGGTGTTCCAGTTCCTTACATCTGCTAGCTCTGCGCGGCAGCGGTGGCGTTTCGACGGTCGTCGTCGTCGTCGTCGTCTACGGCGTCGTTCACTCGCCCGCTATCACACAACTCTCATGTATTTCATTATACACACTTTTATATTGAATCTTTCCCCCTCCTCCCCTCCCCAGTGCGCACCATTGCCAGTTGTGTTGTCTCCACCACGTTCTCCCCCATAAGCGGTCCTAAGGTTGCTTGGGGCTTGAATTTCCTCACTCGCTAGGTAGTTATAAGCTTCGTCGCCATTGTGGCTTGTGTTGAACAAAGTGTTTCATCCGGAACAGCCTCCAAAAGCACAGTTTTTGCACTGGGGAACTATCAAAAGTCGGCCGACTTCATCGGTGATTGGAGGAAAAAAGGGTGTCAAACCTAAATGATGCCTGGTTGGCGTTCTTTTTTTGTCAACTACGGGTACTGAATCCAGAAGACTGCGATCATTCTGAGTGTGAAAACTCCGGTCAAAAAACGGAGTCTTCCATATCTCTTGATTTTAGAATCTCTTATTTTTTATGCCAGAATTAGAATATACACGGCCAGCCATTTCAACTCAGTTTTGAGTCGTTTTTGACTTACTTTCGTCATTAGTGGAGTTACTCAAATTTGAGTAAATACCCTAGTAGCACACTTGTTGCCATTCGGTGGAGATTACATAAATATGACTTGCTAAGTCATAATCAAGTTACTACAACTAATTATGACCATAATGTGCTACTTGGGTATAACTGGTGTTGACAAGTCGACAAATAAAAAACAGCGACTGAAATCAGATGGATATTATTGATTGGTTGACTTGTCAATCCCAGTTACATTTACTCAAATTTCACTGACTTTTGACGAAAGTGAGTCAAAACGACTCAAAATTGAGTTAAAATGGCTGGCCGTGTAGGTAAGCATCTTTTTTACAGTCAGAGTTGAAAGGGTTGTAAGATGCTCAGGGTAGGTTATAAGGTCAAGTAGCAACCGAGAGATTTTATGACAAACTGCTTTTAAAGGGTGTCCACGATTTGCCAAAAATCCGTCTTTTAACCAATTGTCTTGAATTTATATAAAACATCTTTGCTAAGTGTGTGTATGAATGTGAATATGAATGTGAATTAAATTGCAAAACGGCTAAGAGTAGCATCTGCAAGTGTAAAAGCGATTCTAGAGAAATTTGGAACTGTTACCGATTTGCCGGAATCTGGACGAAAACGAGGCGCCAGTAAACCCCAATTGGACAAATACGTTTCGAAGTTTATCAATGAGAACAAATTGATTTCTATGCGTGATTTGGCGAAAAAGACAGGATCTTCGATCCAACTAATCAACCGGTGATAAGGCCTCAAAACATATAAAACCTGAAAATCTCTAAATGAAGTTGAAATTGCCAGAAAGAGATCTCGGAAGCTCTATGATCGAATTTTGGAAAGCGACGATCAGTGCATATTAGTGGATGACAAAACTTACGGTAAGGAAGATTCAAAAACTCATCCTGGCCCGCAATAAAGGGTGTACCGTTTAAAATCCGCACACACAAAATTCATTCTCAAAATTCGACTTTTTATCCGATTATCACCAAATTTTCAGGAATTAAAAAGAAACAATTTTAGGTTAGGAACGGCTTAAACACCCCAAGACCTATTCCAAGCACGGGGTAAACGTTAACCTACAAAGCTCATTTTTTGCAGTATGGTGCTCCATGTAGTGAAGCACCATACTGCAAAAAATGAGCGTTGTAGGTTAACGTTTACGCCGTGCTTGGAATATGGTCTTGGGGTGCTTAAGCCGTTCCCTATCCTAGTTAGTTTTGGCATCATTCATTTAATTTATTTTATTGATACCCGAATCCGTAAACCTTGGCCTAAATCCCAGCCACAAGGTTCTGTACGACCTCAGAATCGACAGTTTTTTGCACATATTAACCCATGATTTCTTCATTTCTTCTACATTCCTCACTTCAGGTCGTTTCAGAAGGTGCTCCTTCATAATGTGACCCAGTATTTTTCTATTGGGCGCAGTTCCGGGGAGTTTTGGGGGGTGCTCAGATCATTCGGCTTTTACCATTCTAACACGCTTTTTGTGTAGCGGCATTACCTCAAATCCGGCCAGAATACCGTCGGACAGCCGTGAGTCTTCAGAAACGGGAGAAGCCCCTTTTGGAGTAACTTTTTCAAATACACCTCTCCATGGTAACGAAAACTGTACTCCGCTTTCTGCAAGTACAAATCGCCAGCCAAATTAGAAACTTCTTGGCGAACTTCGACATCTTCTTTGTCCGAGGTTCTCGGAACATCACACTTATCCTTGGCAGAATCTGGATGAAGACCGTCTTCACATATGTCTCGTCATGTATTACGCAGCAGTGTGGTTCCGTTAACTTTTGGTCGTACAACTTCCGGGCACGGATTTTCGCGACCGTATTCTGTTTCTCGTCACGGTTTGGCGACTTCTGAACCTTGAACTTACGTAGTCCAGTTCGAGTTTTGGTAATCTGACCGAAAGTCTCGCTCACATACAACTTCTTAGCCACACCTCGAACTGAGGCGCTCGGTTTCCGTTTAAAGGCCCCAACCACGCGTAGGTGACCGTTCTCGTTGGCTCGACGGCTTATCTTTCCGGATCTTAGCATCCGATTAACAGTCAGACGTTCTTCGTACCGTTTTATGATACCAGACACCGTGAAATTCGCGATTCCCAACTTTTTTGCCACAGATCCTTATTCTCAAAGTACTCCTGCAAAACTTTTTCGCGCATGTACTGTACTTTCGTCACCATTATGAAAACTTTTGCGCACCCTGATGGAATCTACTCACAGAATGTAAACAATACACCTTAAACTATGTCTACCTAAATTTCAATTAATTTTACCCAGCGGATCAAAAGTTAGAGCAATTTGAGTGTGTGCGGATTTTGAACGGTTCACCCTTTATTACACGAAGGTCATTGGTAGGTATGTGTCTGACTCGGAGAAGTTTGTTCAAGTTGAGAAGTTCGGACAAAAGGTGCTTGTTTGACAAGCGAATTGCAGTTGCGGTTTACGTTCATCCAGTTTTTTTCACGAAAGGGACTATCAACGCCGAAGTATACCGGAAAGAGTGTTTACAGAAGTGGCTTCTGCCGATGTACAAGCAGCACACAACTCCACCGCTGTTCTGGCAGGATTTGGCATCTGTCCACTATGCTCGTTCGACGATTACGTGGAAAAGGACATCAATCCACCAAACGGTCGGTAGCTCCGGCCTATTGAGTGTTATTATGCAAAAGGATGGCCAGCTTGTTCAGAACATGGACCAGATATAAAGAATTTGGAAAACTGTAACGGAGAAATGTAGCCAGGCTAATTTAGCATTAGCATTAGCATTGACGTTTGCACACCTCGTGGATGGAGCTACGATGAGGAATAATTCGTTGATCACATTGCATGTCACCATGAAACGAAACCAGTTACTGATACGTTTCTTCACGCAATAATCTTCACGAAGACACTCCTCGATCGCTCACCTGGCCACGTCCATGCAACCGTTGGAGATAGGGAGGATTTGGTATCTACATCAAGAAGACACGGGGAACCCACGTAGCCTTCAGTAGATATCAAAGGAAAAGGGAAATTAATAGTCGGAGAGAATATAAAAATGGTCGTTGGGAGCATCTAGTCTAAGAAAGTTATGTGATGCTCCATTTTTCTACGAACGGTTGAGACTTAAGCATTAACTTTAGTCAAAGCCACATATGGCTTATGGTTATAGCGCCATTACTCGCTCTCTAAAAATAGAAGAAAGTCTGAAAATGCCCATCGTCATCTAGCGGTAGGGACTTAATTATTTATTTAGTAAATTGTCTAGCTTTGTATGACTAAACCTCCATTACATACTTGCTGGATATAGAACATCTTAAAATGGTAATGACTCACCAAATTCTTACTACGAACAACACCCGAAAGGCATACCCACACACTTTTTCTCCATCCGTTAAGCATCTTCTACTTTGCATCCTGCTATGCGCATCGATCGCCCTCGTAATCTCAGACCCCGCATCCGCCCTCGTAGACTTTTCTCCATACAATTTTGTGAAATTTTGTATGGAGCGTAGGCTTTGGTAACCCCCCCCCTCCTTCCATCCAAAAAAGGCTATGTGGTTTATGAATAGCCCCATGCTAAAATTAAGACTGCTTCTTGATTTGTCTAATCAATGTTTGCATTTAATTTTACGTCAAAGAATATTTGAAACTAATTTTCGATTCACCCCTTATTTAACTTGCGCTCCAAATCCAAAGGTCATTACTTTTCGCTTGAGATCCTCCATGAGATTTTTTACAACGACTTATGATGTTCCTGGGCGTAATTCTTGCTTCATATTAGCCCAATATTTTTGGATTGGTCTCAACCTTAGGGTTTTTGTCGGATTAAGGCAGGTACGAAGTTGACCTCATTTTCCTTATACCATTCCAACATATTTTGAGTAAAGTCGGTCCACGTTACATTTCGGACACTTTTCTTTCAGTTTAGATTTTGAATTATTTCACGGATCGCTGAAACGTTGCACTTATATGCCAGCTGAAACCTCCACTTTATTTCATGGGTGTTTTACACTGAAAGTTAATTTTAGTTTATATTACAAAATCTAAAGTAATACTCACTAATCCATTCGTTGTTTTCAGCAACGAAACTGATTTGTTGTTTTTGTGAAGATACATTCCGTAATTTATTGTACGCGCAACTGTCAAAGCACGAAGCTTTTGTTGACATAGAAAGAACATTCGTCCATTGTACGGAAACAATGCGAGAGCTACGAATATTTTGTCACGAATTAAAAAAATACCTCTCTCTGGTGGTTGTATGAAGGACTGACAGATCTACTTTATCGATTCAAAATGTAATTGACGAAAAAAAGCGCAACCACGTGGAATTGTCCAGCGTTTTTTATTGGTTCAGACATGGGGTTCGAACCTGAATATTTGGGAAGTGCTTGATTCTAAATCCTGCGGTTGATCTCACTAGGCCACGCTGACTCGTGAGAACAATTTTGATAAATGAGCATAAAGTTATAGCTCACGACAGCGCTTTGATTTTTATTTTGGGATGGATAAATTATTTCCGCCCATACCAGCAGCAACACCATCATACATAAGTACGGTATTAAAGAGAAACAGTGATTGGCTGGTCATCACGAAGTTCATTTCGTGCATTTTACAAAAAGGTGTAATGATAGCATGTCACCAGTAAAAAGCATTATGAATGTTTCATACAATATACGAGACATTTGTTCTATGTACAAAATCCATGTTTACGAAACGCGTGAAAGCTGCTTTACGAAAATAAATTTTGAGTGTACATTCTTGTTACATTCAGTAAGCTGGCGTCGAATCAAGTGGAAGTGCGCAAACGCATTTTGTAAGAACGGCAGCAAAATCCGAATTTATCGGTACGCGATGTAGCCAAGAAACTAAAACTACCGAAAAGTAGCGTGTCTTGTGTGTGCAAATCATTTGAGCAGCGCTTGACTGTGGATCGGAAAGTTGGAAGTGGTACAAATCGAAAAGTATTCTCCCGAAAAATGGACAAGAAGGGGGTAGTCATTATTGAAAAAAATCCCAATTTTTCTGTACGAAATGTGGCTCGCAAAGTTGAAAAACAAACCATACGTAAATAAGTAAAGCAGAGGCTAAAGGCTTTCTAAGTGAAACAGGTGCTCAACCGACTAGCAACATTTCACTGCAAAAAGTTGTGCTCAGGAGCTTTACACCAATTTTCTTGTATCATAATTGACGACGATACATACGTACTTGAAGACTTTAAACAGCTTCCGGGTCTGGCTTTTTATACCACAATGCACTGCCGAGCATTTTCGGACAAAACAGATGTTCAAATTCCCGAAAAAATTTGATTTGGCAGGCCATATGTAGTTGCGGTCGAAAATCAACAAGTTTCGTCTCTATCGGCACTATCAATATGCATGTGTGCGAGAAAGAATGTCGGCAGAAGCGGTTGCTACCGTTCATCAGAAGTCACGACTCTGCATCGGAAGCAGACGTTTTCGTTGACATTCCTTTGTATACACTTGGCCATTCATGGTTGAAGTCGTCATGAACTTCGCATCCCACACGTACAAACCGCTTTCCAAACCATGCATTTCTTGGCGAATTTCGGTAATTCTGGACATCGAACTTGTCTCTTGCAATGTAGAACTGATGTTTTCTCTAAGACTATCTGAATGAAGGAAATAATCATAAGGAGATCGAAGTGAACTATCAAACGGAATATTTAGAGACAATTCACATTAAGACCTGAAGAAAGTGCACAAAAACTTCAAGTCTGTCGAAGGTAAAAAGGCGGAAGAAGGCAAGCAGAAGAAGAAAATGAAATGAGAAAACTCAAAGAAGAAGAGAGAGAAAGAGGATGGAAGAGAAAAGGTAGAAAAATCGTGAAAATGCAGGAAATGCTGAATCAAACACCCGAAGGAATAAATGGGGAAGTAGAGATGCGAAGAAGGAAAGTAGATAAATAAGAGTTGAAAAAGAAGGAAATGAAGAGAAATTCTAGAAAAAAAAATACTAGGAACGTGGCGCCATCAAAATTGAAGCGATGAAACGACTTAGAAATTAGGATTAGACAAATAAAAAGGAGGCAATGAACAGACGCGTAAACTTAAACTTTTCTACAATAGGACTATAGAACAATGTGGTAGGTCAATCAAAAGAAATAAGACGAGGTATGCATCGATGATTTTAAGGGCACATAAGAACTAGACAACAAAAAACTAAATTACAAGCGACTGAAGAAGTTACAAAATACCCTCTTGACCGTAACACTGACTTACTAATTATATAACATAAAGAGACGCAACGACCTCCCAAACTCTTTAAAGGAAACTTTTGTCTCATAAGTCCCATCAGTAAACCATAAAAATTATACTGTTGGATCTACTGAGACTTGTAACATCAGATATTACTAAAACTGGTAGAATTCAAATATCTCGACGACATATTCGATGATTCGAGAAAACTGCTAAAAAAACTTGCGCAGCACCAAAATGACGAACTAAACTTCAAAAGACTGAAGAAAACACAATGACAACTTAAATAACAAAAAGACGAAACATCACCATACAAAACAGTGACCATGAACATGACTGAGAGAAAGGGAAAGCAAACTTGAAAATGTTACACCTTTTGAGGCAGTGTCAACAGCGTCTCTATGCACGGCACGATCTTCGCACGGCTGGTGAAATGCTTAGAAAAGGAGTTAAGTTATATCATTCTAACGCACAAAGACCAATACAAAAGCTTCTTATTTTTCGTTCTCTCTCATAGCACATACATGACACACCAACGCACAGTGATTCCAAAACGGAAAAAAGTCGAAAAATCAACTTCCTCATATAACAATAAATATATTTTTGTAATTGTGTACACTATTTGAACGATCTTTTCCCAAAATTTTAAGAAGATTGGATGAAAATTGTACTCTCTACAATAGTATGGGTCCTAGATGTTCGTGGTTTTTGAAAACTCCCATATAAAATGTATGGAGAATCGGAAAAAACTTCAACTAAGTTTTCAAATGTGAGCACACATGCGCACAATAAGCCCATTGTAGTTTATTTTGAAGATTTTTTTTGCCAGATTTCCAAAAAATTGTGTTTCATCTTGCGCAAACACGGTTCCGGGAGGCCAGAGTCCTGGAATGTTTGTTAAACCCGTATAGTTGGTAAATACATAAAGCTTGTATTAGATTACCATGGACATACCTTTCTTTCAAAGTAGAGTTTATATACTGAACCGATTTAAGTACTGTTGTCCCAGACGTCGATTTTGAATTTTATTGAAATCGGTTCACTGATTCCGGAGATACGCCCAGGGAAGTGGCCAATTACTTACTTAGATCAAACCCGTCATGTGACACCTCAAATTACATGAGGAATCAAAAATATGTCCAGTGGTGATGATATAAAACGTCCAAAACCACATTTTGGCCATATTCGGGTTGATGTTCCGGCTACTCCCAGGAAAGAGTCTAGATTCGGATTTGGATCAAAAACCATCATGCGACACATCAAATAACATGATAACGGATATCAAATTTTCAATATCACAATGACCACATGCGGATTCGTATTCCTAGCACTCCCAGGGAGGTATAAAAAGGGCCAAATCTCACGATAGGGGGATAAAGTTGGGTTGTATTTTCAAATAAGTTTACATGTATTGTGAGTTCGACTTCATTGTACCCAGGTAACTAACCAGGTAAATTAACCCTAAATCTGCATTTCAGATGCTACAAGCATTATATCAGCATCTTGAAAGCTATGGCAAGCTGCATTTCAAATGCTATTTAAATGCTTGTAGCCTGTAATAAACATTTCGAATGCAAAATAGCATTAATGAAGCATTATCATAGCACTGCAGTAAAGGAGCCGTATATTGGGTCAAAAGTGGCATTTATGTTGCATTTACGGCGACTTAAATGCTTGATAGGCTGCCGTAAAGACGCTTTGGAACTGCTTATTGGTTACATGGGTAGTAACCCATTTGTAATTTCGACTGGCCACTGCATGGTGCTCCGGATAATCCGAAGATTCGGAAAAACTTAAAAGTTGTGCAACGCTTTCGTTCTAGACTGACGATACATAAACAAGTTACCCGGTTTATTATCAGCATTTTCAGCTAGTCTTATGCTCCAGTTACTATGCTTAATCTGAAAAGTCTCAGGAAAATTATCATGGAGTAAAAAGAGAACTTAACAAACTTTTTATTTTGCCAAATAAAGGGAAGGGTTAATATAGATGGCAGAATAACAAAATAACGCACAACACAAATTATGTCATGCAACCTTGAGACAAAAAATATGGAAAAAATCAAGATGGGGATGCAAAACGGATTAGAAAATGTTTTCGAGTAATTTATAACCGTCGATGAAAAAACAGCAACGGAAAGTTAGGGAGTTCATCCGGGAAAATTTCGACTGACTGGAAAACCCCAAAGAGGTTTGAAAAACTTAGTGAGGAAAGTAAACGATTAAAAGCTACACAAAAAAGAGCTAAGTAATCAACCTTCCAATATGCTGAAGAATCTTGAAAAACTGAAAATCGGTCCAGTCCCAAGTAACAATTTTAGTTCTATTCCAGCCGCATAGCACTCCTCCCGGCATTGTTGATAAAACTAGATTCAAAACTGTTTTGTCCACCAACACCTCCTCAATGCATATTTAAAGCCGAAATGTGTACAAAGTGGCCCACTATATAGACGGTTGTGAAAACAAATTAATAAAACCTTTATAAGAGCATAAAGATTTTGAAAATATTCTAGTGAAAGATCTTATGACCACTTGAGAACCTTCATAAAACCTATTGGCTGCCTTAAAAACCAGCATAGGGCCAAATTGCCACAGCTGTCAAACTTCACGGCAATATCGTGGTTGGTTTTTGTTGTTCTGCTTTGTGATTCTCTGCTTTTCTGGCTCATTCAACAGTAAATAATATCGAAAAAAAAAGTTCTAGTGTTGCGGGAAATTTTGTTTGATAGCAGAATATCGAAAAAAAAATTGAAAAATCCAAATCACATGCGCATTTAATTTTATAGTTAATATTGGCACAACAAGAGCCGAAAACTAATGCGCCTCTGAAATTATGCGAGTTTACAACAACGAAGACATAATCGAAACAAATATATTTAATACATAAATCATGAATTTCCTGAAAATTGATGGAATTCAATAAGGTTATCCAAAAGAATGCCGAAATCGGTCTCTGATATACAGTTCTTTTGCTTTACATTTAAAATTTGGTGTTTTTCCACATCTCAATGATTTCTTATATTTGAACATGGCGATTGGAAGGAATCAAAGTTTTGTCAATAAGCCAATTTATCTTCGCAATGGCTACTATAAAACTATTTGGTCATTTGGTGACTTTCCTCAATGCCAATTTGCCGTTTAATGCATTTATTGGAGGCAAAATGGTTTTAAAATGCTTCTTTAACTGACGATCATAATATAACATCAATAAGTCCTAAAAGGGCATTTTTGAAAACAGCATTTTATGAGTTAATAAAGTCAAAATAAAACCTTTGATAGGAGTAAAAGGAATTTTAGAAGTCAAGGTTTTAAGATCGTTGTAAAGAAGCTGTGTAGGTTCTCATAAACCTGACTAAAATTTGAAACCTATTGGCACGTCTTGCTGCCATAATAAAACCGAATTTATTTCTAGTGGCTTCCAAAAAACTTCAATAAAACTTAATAAAGCTGGATAGTTTTGGCAATGTTACTTGGGAGTGATTATACTTAAGTGGTTGAAGTTCTAGTTCCTTGAAAAATATCTTATTTCTAATCTATCTCAAAATGGATCACTATAATGTAAAAGGAAAATTCGAGCCATATATTTTCCGAAAAGGAACAACCCTACCATATATTGTGAGATTCTATAATCCACTTCATCCATTTGGTATGAAATTGCTGAATTATCAAATTTTACGGATGTACCGGAAATTCCAGAAGACCATGTAATGGCCGCTTAGAGCCTTAATTCACGTTCTTCACATCGCTTAACTTCTTACATTTTATGAACAAATGGATTCAAAAAAATCGGATTAATTTAGGACGAGGCTAATGAATTTACCGTTTTGCCGAATATTCCGGATATTCCAGAGGACCATAAAGTGGTAATATCTCGGTTGTGTGGGCTAATATGACAATTTAGGTAGCATATTCAAAATGAGCGGCCTAAAATTACTTGAAAAGACTTTTGTATGGAATGGAATCACTGTGTAACGGACTGAACTTCATCAGACTAAAAAAAACACAAAACACCCTATTAAACTTGTAAACGTAACAAAATAACAACAAGACAATTGAAGAAACAGGCGAAAGGATAAAACATTCTCAAATGTGACTCCTTCCGAGTCATTTGCAACAGCGTCTTCTTGGACGATATGTTCCGACACGGCTGGCAAAATGATTCGAAAGGATTTACGCAACGATATCATCGAAGGCCTGGCGCAGAGGGTTCTACTCTATTCAGAATCTCACCAGTAAACCTTCATAAAAAAAGTACCTTTAGTACAAACTAAATTGATTTCAAAATGACGAGATGACCTATCAAAAATCGATTTTAACTAATTCCGTCTCTTTTCTTTTCTCTTTTCAGGTATGTATTGATCCTTCTATTCAGTAAATGCAGACTGCTTGAACGAAAAGTTGGTTCGTTACGGTATAAGGTACTGGGCGTCAAATTCCTTCAGTTATCGTTTTGATCGTTTTCAAACTTTAATCGAATTAATTTTTGTTTGAACCTAGGATGCCAGTCTACGGATAATAATACAGTAAGAGCTTAAGAAAATGTCTTAAATAAAGGGTGATACGGTCAAAATTTGGTCAAGGGAAAACGCGTGTAAATCGGTGAAATCGTTTATTTAAAAAATCAAATTAAATTTCTTTTTCAAGTTCAATTAGTATAAAATTCAGGAAAAATATTCAGTTAGGCTTCCGCTTTTCCAAATCCGAATTGCCGGGCCTTACGCTTGACCCCTGCCATCAGATTTTGTACAGCCACCTTGTCCACCTTCTTCGCCGCAGAAAGCCAGTTTGCCTTGAACTGCTGCTCGTCCTTAGCAGTTTTTTTGGTCTTCTTTAGGTTCCGCTTGACAATAGCCCAGTATTTCTTTCTCAATTGGGCGGAGCTCTGGCGTGTTGGGAGGGTTCTTGTCCTTGGGGACCACCTGCACGTTGTTGGCGGCGTACCACTCCATGGCCTTTTTACCGCAATGGCAAGATGCCAAATCCGGCCAAAACAGTACGGAACAACCGTGTTTCTTCAGGAAAGGCAGCAGACGTTTATTCAAACACTCTTTCACGTAAATTTCTTGGTTGACAGTCCCGGAAGCTATGAAAATGCGGCTTTTCAAGCCACAGGTACAGATGGCTTGCCAAACCTGATATTTCATTGCGAACTTTGACAGTTTCGTGTGCTTGAAAATATCTGCTACCTTTCCCCTTCCTTTTGCCGTATAAAACTCCTGTCCCGGAAGCTGCTTGTAGTCGGCTTTGACGTAGGTTTCGTCGTCCATTACCACGCAATCAAACTTCGTCAGCATCGTCGTGTACAGCCTCCGGGATCGCGCTTGGCCGTCGTATTTTGTTTATCATCGCGATTTGGAGTCACTACCTTCTTGTAAGTCGATAGTCCGGCTCGTTTTTTGGCTCGATGCACGGTTGTAGACGATACACCCAGCTTATTTGCGGCATCTCGGAGAGATAGGTTAGGGTTTCGCTTGAAACTACCGGCAACTCTCTTTGTCGTCTCAGCGGCTTCCAGTTTTCGATTTCAACCCGATCCAGACTTCCTGGCTGTCGAAAAACGTTCCCCAAACACTTTAATTACATTTGTAACGGTTGATTTGGCAACTTTTAGCGATTTTGCCAACTTTGCGTGCGAGTAGCTCGGATTTTCGCGATGCGCGAGCAAAATTTTGATACGCTGCTCTTCTTGCTTGGACGGCATTTTGACAACTGAAGAGTGAATTCCAAAATCAAAATAGGAGCAACATTCTACACACACAACACCTTCAAAATGAGGGGTGTTCAGGTTTTTAAATGCAAAATTGAAAGAAATACGTCAAGTTGATATTGACCAAATTTTGACCGTGTCGCCCTTTAGACGTCAGCATCGTTTGCAGGTTATCTGATTGTGATCTGCCAACTTTGAGAATATTTCCGATTTTGGTAGTAAAACGTCGACCTTTAATTCAAAGGTCATTTTATAATACGTTCAACCTTGTTGAAATTAACAAGCTGTAGTTGGATAAAGTACTTTTTAAGTCTCTAAAAAACTACCTAATTCGAATGCTAAGGTGTTACCGAACAGTTCAACTGTACAAATTTCCAAAGAAGTCACCGAAGCTGGTGAAAATTTCCAAGTGAAAACTGATCGTTTATCTGTCATCGATCCTTCGAATCTCGACTTGTCGCCGATACAATTTAGCTATTTTCACCCGCGCTACCGCAATTCAACGGCGACAATGACGTCAATGATCGTTCTTTTTTTCATTTCTTTATTTATAATTCAAAAAATGTTTAAATACACGCCACTCTCGGTAGGTACATAGAGCACGGTGAAAGAGAAACAGTGAGAGCACAGTAGCAAATAGGCGAAATGTGTACAATTTTTTTTTTCCTTCCTTCAGTACCTTACGTATGGTTTCCGTTCCGCCCGAAGACCCCTTCCCCGTCCCTTGCGTCGTCCGTCCCCGCCCCTCCCCCCGTCTAGCTTGTCTGTTTATGGCAACGTGGCGGTGCGGTCGATTCTCCTCGCCTAACCAGAGCTCTCTAAGCTGGACGAAAACTTTTCCATTCAAGTGCACAGCCAGCCGTACGGTTTCGAGGCAATTGCTTACCAGAGCTGCCATATTGAAATTTGAAATGGAATACGACTGCGAGAGTGGAGTTGTTGCACCCTGTTTTCGATGTCACCCTCTGAGCATTCGCTTGCTCTGTCTGTGGCGCTGTGTCTTTGAATCGATCGAAAAGCATACGTCGTCTCCTCGATAATTACGACACTTTTAGATACACACACTCTCTTTGTCGTAATAAATGGTCGAGAAGGGTGGGGGGTGAAACAGTAGGATGACTCAATTATGTGCCGTTTCTAACATGCTTCAACTCTTCGTTATCAGTGCCACTGACACTGACTGACTATGCTAAAGGCACAAAGTGCTCAAACTGATAAGCAACAATGCTCCGTTGTTTGCTTGTTTACTTAGCCATATTTGTTTATCGTGGAAAATGGTCGGAATGGAGTATTTTCTTAGCAGGCTATTTTGATCTTATCGTTTACCTGTCACAATCTGCACGTCAATTGGAAGTTATTCAAATCCAACCACCTCTCGAACGGTCCATCTTTTTCTGTTTTTATATAACCGCCCGCCTGTCCCAGCATTATTCATCGAGTCGAACGAGGGGAGTCGTCGGTTTAGTGTGTTTGCATTTGCATGCCATATCGGCGACTTTGTTTTAAAAATATGTACATTTTCTCGCACCGAGTCATCCAATTCGCAACCGACCACTAGCCACAGCCGAGGCCACAGTGAGCCACTTGCTTTCTGACGTCACAAATCGCATCATCATCGATCGACTTGAAAGAAAGAAGCAAAAAAAAAACAAAAGGAACCAACTTTGAAGCACCCCTCGGCGCACGTAAACAACACAAAAGAGACACCGAGTCAAATGAATAAATACTGTAAAGGAAGGTCCGTGTGGTTTGCCGTGGACTCGCTCGTCGCCATATTGGTCGATTGATTATGAAGAAAAGATGTGAAGGCAATGAGGCAAGAAAACTGAATCCTAATTAATTCTCGTTGCTCGTCGTTGGCGCAAACCGCTCGTAAGTCACCGCGATGACAGTTTTAACGTTCCGGTTAGACAGGTTTTCGGCGGCGCATTGATCTTAGCGGCGTTCGACAGTGCGTAGCTATTAAAAATGGTCACCCGTCGAATCACATTCAAATGATCGTTCGAAACCGATCGTTAACGAGATGAACGATAACTTTTGTTAAAGTTTGATTGCCAGTCAGATAGAATCGGATGGAAAGCGATCCGGTAGCCCCCCGGATCGTACCTTCCATTTGTGTTTTTTTTTTGTCTTTCTTATCCGCACCTATTTATCGGAACATATGCCATTACACATGATTAAAAATGTGCGAAGAATGATGATGAAAGAAGGCAAATAAAAATGTTCGCTCACTCCGGTCCGGTCGCTCTGAATTCGAATCCGAACTGCACCAAGGCAGGGGGGGGGCATTGTCCGAGCGGCGGAGGGATGGAAGGAATGAAACCGGTTTTTTCGAAGATCTTGCCCTCCCGAGCATCTACAACAGCACAGTAAGTGACCTGCCTGGCCAACCACGAACGACACGGCTGTCAGGGAAAATAGAATGTTATGATCCGCGGTGTTTCAACTTGGTTAGGACACTGGAAATGAGGTTTGCTAGCAAGGGTTACCATAGTTCAGCTTCTAATCCACTAATGTCACAGGGTGTGATTTACGAAATACCGCTCGAGGGGTTGGTGGAAGCGATGGTTTTAATGTGATAGTGGAATTGGTTGACAAGTAAATGGACAAACCCCTCAACAAGTCGTGTTCGCAGTTTTCAGTCGCTCCACTTACTATCCAAACGATAATTGGTCGCACTAATCCGATATGATCTGTTAAAAGCGACATTAGTTTCGCTTTATTTGTCAACAGAAAATTTATCGAGTGTAAGTAATCAGTGTCCCCATAATTTTGTTCGATTGACAAATCTATAAGAACATGTGAAAAGGGTCTCTGTGCCAATATGTAAACATTGAGTAATTTGAAGCAGATTATTCACACAAACCATTGTAATCCTGCCTCTCGTGTAACATTTGAAAAGGGCCTATCTTCATTGATCGATTGTTTTCTTCGATTTTCTCTATAGTTTATCACACCTGAACAATTGATTCTTGGCTCTGCTTTCGGCTTTGGTCGGAAGATGACGTTGTTGGCTGGCCCATTGTACCGCAAATTCCACGGAAATTGCTTTTTCAGTAGCGTTATTCACGGAAAGTCCATGATGATAATAGATTAACGAAGATAGGCCCTTTTGAATTGTTACGCGTGGTGCAGAATAAACCCAATGGTACCCCGATGGGGTCAAAGTACCCGCCCTCGTTCCGCGAAGTGTTAACAATAGGGAGGAGGCAGTCCCATGCTCCCTATCCAAATCGTTTCACTTGTGTGCCCTGATGGTCCATCTCTTTCCTGCTTTTGTGACTTTGCTGAAGTTTGGTAGAGTTATATCGTTCTTAACTTATTGCTCTGTGTCACCTCGGTGTTTCTGCTTTTGTAGAGTTGACTTTAGGCAAAAACCTACGCTGCACGATGTCATACGATAGGGAAGAGAACAGTAGAAAGTAGAGAAAGTATTAGTAATTGGTAACATGCTATTCGGATGTGAGATTTTTATGGTGATATTCTCACAACGGCTGTTCAGAATAGTTCGACGGATGTATATAAGAGATTATTCCCGATGAGTTTCCACTTGTTTACTCAATTCCATCACGGTTGGTTATAGAATACATCAAACATTTTACAACGTGCTACATTTGGGATTATCAAGGCAATGATCCCCCATCGCATAATCAAGTGATTAGCTTGTAAGACATTTTCTTTTACGACAAAATCCTAAGTCAGTGACGTTGCTTTTTAGCTGTGGAGCCTCACTGTGTCTTCAGGCATTTGTTATTTCAGCTATTCCGACTTAACATAATCTCGATCTCTCGAAAAACCTGGGGGTGCGACACATCTACATCGAAATCGTGAATGGGAAAAAATCTCATGCTAGCGAATCAATCTTTGAAAAAATCTTGATCTATCTCTGAAAATCATCATTAATCTACTCCAAATCTACTATGCGTGCTTGCGTCTCTTAATAGTGGATTGATTAAATTGCTACATCTCCGATAGAGTCCCATCCCTCAGAGAAAAGAACACACAAGTCTTCTGGATGTTTTACAGGCCCTGATTCATGCAAGTCTGGAAGTCAACCAAACTGATTTCGGAACTCCATCGTACTAATTTTGAATGACAAACTTCATTTGTAGATTTGAATTTGAAAAATTCAGCAGCCTTGTTCTGAGAGTCTTCGGATTTGTAATGAAGGTTTACTTTATTTATTCCGAATTTCATATGATCCTTATCTGGATGTTTCGGGTTAGATCTCTGAGCCTATTGTATTCGTTCTGTCTGGCAGAGTATTTCTGGAATTATAGCAAATGTTCAAGGATCTTTTTCTGTAAAATCACTGATTTTTTTTCTGGAAGTCTACTAGTCTTCTCTTGGGAAGCCTAAAGTCTTCATTTTTCCGAATCCGTCGAACTCCGTTTCGTAGTCCATTAAATGTTTTAGAAGTCCACAGATTTCATTTTACAAGTCCACGGGACATTTTTATGGAGTTCTATGGGATTTTTGTTCATGTCAACGAGGCTTATTTAGAAGTCTTTTGTGATTTTTTGTTTGAAGTTCAAGAAAATTCTATTAAAAATTTCACGGAGCTATTTATGGAAATGAACTGGATTTCATTTGGAAATCCATTGCACTTTTTTTTTGCAAGATAAAGAGTATGTTTCTACAAGTTTGCCTTCTTCTGGAAGTTCGTTGGACGTCTGATGGCACTTTAATGGACTTCTTTCAAAAGCCCATTAGACTTCTCTTGAAATTCCTTTGGTCTAAGAATTTAGATAATCCAGTGGACTTCTTTTGGAAATCCCCTGGACTTCTTTTGGTATACTACGGTTTTTTTTCAGTCCCAAGATTTTCTTTTGGAAGCCAACGAAACGTCTTTTAAAGCTCTGTGAAATATAATTTTGGATGTCTGCAAAACTCGTTTGTAAGTTCGCTGGATTTGTTTGGAAGTTCATTGGAAGTCTTTTCCAAATTCCACAGTTTTTTTTAGGGCCCTTGGTTTTTAAGTCCACTGGACTTCTTTTGTTAGCCTACGGGATGAGCTTTGTTTGAAGATCCACGAGATGCCTTTCGAAAGTCCTTAGACTCACTTTAGCTACTCTCAATGGACTTCAACATTGGAGTTTTTTTCCTAGTTCAGTCAACTTCTTTTGGAAATACAAGAGATTTCGTTGAAAAGCCCATGGGACTTCATTCGAAACTTCACCGACTTTTTGTAGAACGTTCACATAACTACTTTTTCTAGTCAACTGGACTTTATGGTCATTGAAAAAGTCATGGGACAAGTTTTTGGAGGGCCTTGAGACTGCATAAGGATGTCCAATGCTCATCAGACTTTTCTTGAACTTTATTTGGTAGTCAACTTTTTATAATGCCCACTTCATATACTTTGATGGTCCATGGGAGCTGTTTTGGATTTCCGGCAGACATTTTCTTGATGTTCACCGTGCTTCTATTGGAAATCTACGGCACTACTTTTGGAAGTCAACTGGATTTCTTTTGAAAACCAACTGGACGTCAACTCCACGTCATTACTTTTGGAAGTCCGTTGGATTACTGTTGGAGGCTTCCGGGCTTGGAAGTCCATTTATCTTATTTCTTGGGATTGCACTATTTTTTTCTAGAAGATTCACATAAATACTTTTTTTTATGTCAACGGGATGTCATTTGAAAGCCAACAGGAATTTTTTGAAAGTTCGCGTATTTTCTTTGGACTGTTCGCTGGACTTCTTCTGAAAGTTGGATCATTTCTTTTGAAAATTCACCTAACTTAATTTGATAGTCCACAGTACTTTTTGAAGAAGTTCATTGAACTTTCCTAAGAGTTCCATATGACACATTTTCTAAGTCAAATGGATTTCTTTTAGATGTCCACGGGACACTTTTGAAAGTTCACAGGACTTTTGTGAGTTCATCGCACTACTTTTAAAAATCCACGAGACATTTTTTTTAAAGTACACGGATTGGTTTTTAAGCTCATGGAACTTCTCTTAAAAGTCTATGAAACTTCCGAATTTTTCTAGTAGGCCTACATAACTACTTTTCTAAGTCTACTGAACTGCATTGTTCAAGTGCTGGCGACAACTATCTGATTAGACTACAGAATCCTATTTCCATGTACCTCTGTCCAACCTATCCTTAAAAATTGTCACCTATTTAAACCTCGGGTAAACCGCGAGTATTCGGCCCAAGTTCTACTAACCCTAATTTTAAGTCAGTCATTATATTAAAACAACAATGAATTATCTGATCCGTAAAGCTAACACAATTGAGCCTATCAAATAAATGAACTTTTAAAAATCCATGGGAATTTAGGAAGTTCACGAGCCTTTTGTGTGTGTTTTTTAAGAAGTTTATGGACTCGCTTTTGGAAGTCCACGGGATTTTTTTTTTGTAGTTCACCGATTTTTTCTAGTAGATGACTGCATGACTACTTTTTCAAGTCAACTGGACTTCATTTGAAAGTCTATGGAGCTCCTTTCCGAAGATTCACGGGACTTCTTGCGAAAGTCCACGGAAATTTTTTGAGAAGTCTACGGGACTTTTTTATTTAATCTACGAGACTTCTTATCAAGGATTGTGAACTTCTGGAACTTTGGAAGTTAAACGGACAGCTTTCGGAATTGCACGGGACCTTTTTTTTAACTTCAGCGGATTTCTATTAGAAGTACACAGAATTACTTCTTTTAGAATTTGACCAAACCTTTCTATGAGATCCACATGACTACTTTTCTGAGTAAACCGGACTTCATTTGAAATGAATCTTCTTTTTGAAGCTCACTTGTCTTTTCTTTTGAAGTAACAGGGTACTTCTTTTAGATGTATCGGAGCCTTTTTGGACGTATATCGAACTTCTTTTGGATTTGGAATGGAGATAATTTGGGGACTTCCAAGCAACCTACGGGATTTTTTTTGGAATGTTCAACGGACATTCTTTGGAAGTCCACGGATCCTCTTTTTATACTACACGAGATTCTTTTCGGACTTCGTTTGAAACTCCAGCGGACTACTTTTGGGAGTCCATGAAACTTCTTTTGGAAGCTTACTGGACTTATTTTCGAAGTCCACACTGTTTTGGAACTCCACGATGCTTCTTTTGGATGTCCATAGATACTTTTTAGGATTTTTTTTAAGTCCACGGTCTCTTGCTGTACTCCGTGGGATATTTTTTGGAAGCCCGGAGGACTCTACCGAACTACTTTTGGAAGTCCGTGAAATTGTTTTTTTTTTAAGGCACGGGTTTTTGTTTGAAAGCTCACTTGACTTCTTTTGGAAGTCCACCAGACTTCGTTTAGAATTCCAAGGGATTTCTTTTTTTTTTGCTTATTTATTTTCCGTCGGCCTATTTTCCTCACATGGTGACAATCACCAACGCCAGGGAGACGACTCCACCACCTGGACCCTACCTAACGACTCATGACTATAAGCCGGGACCAACGGGTCTTGTTGCGACAGCTACGGAAAGTTTAGGACAATCTTATAGCATGACTCGTATTGTACTGTTGCCTGAGTCAGCTTTTTAGCTGCAATTTTATTTCATCAATTAGTGCTAAATTATTACCTCAATATCGTTAATTCACTTACATTTCTAGTCCTTAATGTTAGTTTGTCCACTGTCCAACAATTTTAATTAGGAATTTTATTTATTACAGACTAAGTTTTATCAATTCAGTGTTCTTTGTTTCTCGTTAAAGTAAATTCACTTGTCTTTGTCTAGGTAACTAATTTCAACACAATTCCATTGTGTCGCTTGACAGCTTGCTGCTTGTGGATCGGGTGACCCTATCGCACCTGGGTGCTGATTTCTCGTCGTTCGGAACAGGTCTGGAGGAATACGTGACCAAGATTTTTTCGCCTCAGAAAAACCACCGACATCGACTGGGATTGAACCCAGACCCACTGGGGTGCCAGTAGTAGTCACGCTTACCACTACACCACCGACGCCGGCTTGGGATTTCTTTTGGATGATCCCAGATTAGCTTTAGGAAGTTGTCCAGTTCTCTTTTGGAAGCTATCCAGTTCTCTTTCGGAAGTCGGACTCTCTTTCGGAGGCAGGACTCTCTTTCGTAAGCAGGTCTTTTTCGAACTCCACGATACTTCTTTTGGATGTCCACAGATTACTTTTTGGAAGTTTTTTTCTCCTTCTTCATCATACTTTTGGAAGTCCGTCAAACTTTTTTTTTAAGTGCACGGATTTTCGTTTGAACGTTCACTAGGCTTCTTTTAAGTCCACCGGACTTCGTTTTGAACTCCACTGGATTTCTTTTGGATTTCCACAGAATAGTTTTTGGAAGTCTACGAACCCTCTTTTGGAACTCCAAAACAATTGTTTTGGAACCACCTCACTTCTTCTGAAACTTGACCAGACTTCTTTTGGATGTCCATGAAACTTCTTTTGGAATTTCTCGGAACTTCGTTTGGGAGTTCACCGATTTTTTCTTGGAAGTCACATGACTACTTCTCCAGTTGACCTCTTTTGGAACTCTACGTGACCTTTTTTTTGGACTCCACGGGTTTTATTTTGGAAGTCCACCTGACTTCTTTAGTAAGTTGACCGAGCTATGTCAATGAAACATCTTTTGGAAGTCCACGGGGATTCGTTTGAAAGTTCACTGCGGTTTTTCGGAAGTCCACGGGGCTTCTGTTAGAACTCCACAAGGCATTTTTTCTGGAACGTCACGAAACTTCTTTTGGAACTCCAGAGGTTTTCTTTTGGGTACTCACAGAAATTACTGGAAGTTATTCAGTTTCCAGGAATCCCAGGATCCCAGGAATTCCGCGGGATCTCTTTGGAAGTCCAAGAGGAATCATTTGAAAGTCCACCGGACTTCTTTTGAAAAGCCAACGGACTACTTATAGAAGTGCATGAAGCTTCTTCTACTGGGAGTCCATGAGGCCAGCTTCTTACTGGGCTTCTTTGGGAATTCCACAGGACCTTTTTCGAAACTCTACATTTTGGATTTTGGATTTGGGATTTTGGAAGTCCATCGGACTACTTTTGGAAGTCAGCGTGGCTTTGTTTGTAAGCTCGCTGAGCTTTTTTTGGAAGTCCATTGGACTTCGTTTGGAACTCAACCGGACTTCTGCAGCCAGTTCATTGAGCCTTTTCTTTTAAGTCCGCTGGACTTCGTTTGGAAGCCAACTTTACTTTTTTGGGGCGAGACCTTTTTTTGTGGAAGTACGGTAGACGTCTTCAAAAATCGATGCGGGCTTTCTTATGTTCTTAACATTTACATTTTTTGTTCTAAATTCTTTCTTTCATAGCGTTTCGATTTCCGCAATTAGCTTATTGCTTGCTCTCAACTTAGTGTTCTAAATGCACTTCCACAGTTATTAACTAAGAGCTTTCGATGCCATGTACCATTTTTGCATTAGTATGATTGAAAGGCAAGTACAATTAAACCCTTTGCCCTAAGGAAGTCGAGAAATTTTCCGTAAAGAAAAACTCCTAGACCAGACCGGGCATCAACTAAGCCACCTCCAGCATCGTATTGCTTTGTAGCTGCGCCTTTACCGAATGAGCTAAGGGAGAAGCCAATAGTAAATTCCTAGACTTGCTAAACATTCCTATAGATGTTTATTGAACGTTCACAGATTTTATTTTTTAGAAGCCAAATGGTCTTTTACGGAAATCTATGGGCTTTCTTCAGAAATCAAGCAATCTTAATTTGGACGAACTTGAGGCTGGGCTTTCTTTGAAGTCAACAAGATATCTTTTGGAAATTTAATGGACTTTTCAGAATCATTTTGGAGATATTCTGAACATTTTCACTTTTCACTTTTTCGTTAAAATCCTATATAAATATTTGGTTTGTGTCACGCTAATCTGGGTTAGTAATGGCACTTCCTGTCAACCGATCGACCTGAATTTTGGAACATTGAATCTTTGCTCATCAAAAGGCGTTGTGTTGAAAACGTTTTAAGATAAATTGCCAACCTTAAACCTCACAAAAAAAAAGTTTCATTCAAGGTTGAGATGAAGAAAAATGATGCCGTGGCTTATGAAGAGTCGTAGCGATTGTTTAGCTCCACTTCTATGGCCTCTAATGGAATTGAAATGAAGGAATATTGAGGGCTATTCTTTCTAATACCTGCAGTACCAAGGGATATTTCAGTCATTTAATTTTTACTGGGTTTATCACAGGGTGTTTGTAACTAAAGCCTGTCCACCTTAAATTTCGGATACCAAAATAATAGCAGCAAAAAAAAAATTACACATAATTTAACAAAACCGACTGTTTATTGCACAATAAAAGAGTTATATCTTCATTAGAAAATGTTGATTAAGATGTTAATCCTTCATTCGGTAAAATTCTCGAACTTTCTGTGGTACTCCCGCCATCAGACTCCGTACGGTATTCTCAGATACACCCGCCGTTCTCCATTTTCTCTTGAAATCATCGGTGCCATTTGTTTTCTTCTTAGTTTCGAAGAGTTTCCGCTTAACTAGAGCCCAGTACTTCTCTATTGGACGAAGTTCTGGACAATTTGGTTGATTGACTGTTTTTGGCACGTATTTGACCTCTTGTACCTTATACCATTCCTGGACGGATTTCGCATGGTGAAAAGAGGCCTAAACAGAGCTGGAGAGTCGTGGCTTCTGATAAACGGTAGCAACCGCGTTTGCAGACATTCTTTCTCGTACGCATCCTTATTGCGAGTGCCGGTAGAGGAGAACTTTTTAAATTCTCGACCACAACTACATATGGCCTGCCAAATCAAATACTTCTTCGGGAATTCGGACACCTTCTTTGTCCGGAAATGCTCGGCAACGGCGTTCCTTTCAATATCTACACTGAAAGAAAAGTATCCGAAATTTAACGTGGACAGGCCTTAGGCCATCATATTATATAGAATTGTTTCATAAATTTCTAAAACTCTCGAGTGATTCATGATTAGGGTCTTAAAGCCAATTGTAGAGACATTAAACGTTGCCCTTTCACGAATCACAAGGCTTCACGATATTCAACTACACAGTATGGTACAGCAACCAGTTCTCTACCAGATGCTTCTTTCAATTTGCAAGAGTGCTTTGGAATTCGGGAAATCTCTAAAAAATTACTTGAATTGTTCATTTTGATTCGCTTTGTTCGGATGAGATTTGGTGCATTGAAGTTCCTCTATTTCTGCAAGTTCTGCTACATCCCTACATGTACGTGTTTTGACGAAGCCTCAGAGCGTAGTCGGCAAGCGCATCGTTTTTCCAATCCAAGGTCAAGAGTTCGATTCGCGATAGAGTCGGAGTTCTTTTCGTATGGGAAACTGCCCAGGATGATTATACACAAGATTTGATGCTCTGAAAGGAAGACTGGTGGTGTGTTTCGAAACCTGTGAGGGCCGTTGTTCCCGAGTATGGAAAGTTGCATTTTGATTTCACAAGGAACCTAGTTCAAAACCTAATTGAAAAAGTTGCCCACCATTTCCGATGTCCGGTAATTCTTCAGCATGAAAATCGGTAATCAATTTGACTGCCATTTCAACAGCTCGACCGACTAGGTCCTACTTGATTTGTAGGGCACTGTCAGCATCTTCATAAATTCCAGACCTTCGGGGGGAGAGTTTGGCTGACTACATTATTTCAACTTTCGAGGCAGGAGGCAGATAGAGAAAGAGCGAGAGTGACTGATAACGGCCCGAACAAAGATGGCGCCTGCCCGACATGGAAACGTTGTATTTGCGAGGCGAACGTGTTTTCGTATCGTTTCACCATTTATAATCGTTCGTTCGATATGTAGGTAGGTAAAGCGGCCGCTCTTGGCCTTCCACCGGCCATTGCTGCCTGCTGCTGCTGCTGCTGTTGTTGTTCGGTCGATTCAATTATAGATATGCTTTGTGTTCTAGAATGATTAGCGTTCGAGACGTGGTCGTGGAACCCTTACCCACACATGTTCGGATTTTCCGAAACAGACAACAGAACCTCGTCCCGTGGTGTATTAACGCACTGTTCTGTACTTATGGAAGGCGAGTTTGAAAATTAATTGTCTGAATTTCTTTTTTTCGCCTTTTTGTGCCACTTATTCATGGCTATATAAAAATAAATACACCCATTCGAGTGGTACAGGGTGAGGGTGAGACACAGCAAAAGCGCAGAGACAGGGCCGGCTGCTCTTCTCGGGCTGACGTTTTGTGTACTGTTTGTGCACACTCTGTGTTGTACGCCGAGGGGTATTAAAGTGTAACAAACACTGACTGCTGCTAAAATACATAGCTTTTGCTTCGACTCGGTCATCATCAGCGTATGAAACGTGATGATACCAACGAACGGAGGCATTGGAGGTGGAGGTGTACCCAGCAAAAAGATATAGAGCCGCAATCAGCCTTCCTCTTTGCCTTTTTATATATGTATGTACACAAATATAGCTCTCGTTTTGTACCCCCCGCTTCCACCCCACCAACCAAGGGGTAGGTACTACTTTGCCTTGCCGTCGCTTCACTTCCGCCTGCCATCGATTCTTCCACAGTGCCGCTCTCCACGGCATTTCCCACTTTCAACATCCACCCATACCTCCCGATGTTGCTCCAAGAGCCGGATCCGGGCCCGGCCATCTTCCACTTTATCGCATCGAAAAAGGCGAAATGTTACTAGCGTTGCACCACACAATTTAGAGCACCATCTAAGTCTAGCGCTAGCTCATCATCCTCATCTTCAACATCATCATCATCATCGTCGTCGACAACGACGACGTTGTCGTGTTTCTGCCGTGCTTCTCCCAAGATGGCGATCATCGGCACCGCAGCAACAACAGCAAACCACACACCAGGACCGTGGACTCGGTGTGTGCAAAAATTGGAAAGTCAAAACTCCTAATAGTCTCGCCGCTGCTCTGCTCTCACGTCACGCCATAGTTCAATTCAATAGCAGCAGGCAGGAAATCTGCCCTGTTACGAAATCGAATGCAAAAATGTGTTCCCAATAGCCCAAATGGAAGAGAGATAGAGATAGAGGGAAGAAGAAGAAGACGGTTCCACCGTGGGCAGGCGAACATGCGGAGAAAGCTGACTCATCGGTCGATGTATGTGTGTGTGTGAGCGTTCGACCATCGAGTGCAGTGGACCAAATGGAAAATGCCGTTAAATCAGGGAAAATCTACATTATATGCAAGTTTCAAGGGTGTTCCAATTGCGGTCAAAGCGCGGCGTATCGAATGAAATCACTTAAGTGGTACTTAGGTAGTCGATTTGCGCTGGCGCTATTGCAACAAAAAAATAAATAAATTGAAATACGAGGTATACCTGTAGTAGCCAAAGTTTGCTTAAGTTTTAAAATTTCTGGATAAGTATCTGTCTTTTCCAACAATTCAAGTTCATATTACTGCTGCTTAGGTTTTTGACTAGTTTAAAGCTTGTTTTAAAGAAGTGTTTCACGTTCTTTTTTTGTAATGTGGTTTGAATAAAATTGGAATATATGACGTTACGCTTCACTAATCATAAACATCGGTATGGAAGCATGAAGAAGATTCTGGGTTTTGTGGTTTTTTTCAGGAACTTCAAATTTGCTTTGAAGGTTAACGGGTGGCAACTAAAATTTTGGAATTTTTTTCTCAAGCTGTCAAAAAAAAAGAGACAAAAACTTAAAGAAGAGCTGATTTATTGACATTAAAGATACATTAAAAAGGGTCCGTAATTGACTGTTCGGCGAAGCTTCCGTTTGATGTTGGAACCAACCTCAAAATCCTGAAGAAATCTTCGATTGGATGACACTGAGATAAAGGGTGTATTCGATAAAAATGGCACACAGAAAATCTTCTGTAACTTTTAAATCGTATGAGTAAAAAACTTAGAAATTTGAGTAGATCTTATCCATAGTGTATTATTTACATCTGCCAAGTTTCATAGTTATACATTCAGTAGTTCCAGTCATGTCGTCGAAACAAGAAATTGTCCGTGAGAACATTTTGTGCACTCACAATCAAAATCCAGGGGCGTCTCACCGGTGGATTGCTGAAAGGCTTGGAATTGCAAATACAACTGTGTCTCGTGTAATAAGAACCTTCAAGGAGCGTCTGAGTGTCCAAAGGAAGGAAGGGAGTGGTCGTAAAAGTGGTCCAATGGACAGTAAAATGGCCAGGAAAGTCGTACAACAATTCAAGAACCGTCCAAACATGTCAATTCGAGATGTCGCTAAAAAGTCTAAGGTGTCAGTCGGTTTTGTGCAGAAAACCATGAAGCGTGCTGGGTTACATGTTTACAAAGTGCAAAAAGCCCCAAACCGGAATGAAAAACAAAACATCACTGCGAAAACCCGCGCCCGGAAACTTTACACGAAGCTGCTCACCAAATCCGGTTGCATCGTGATGGATGACGAAACATACGTCAAGGCCGACTTCCGTCAACTTCCTGGGCAAGAATATTTCGTTGCCAAGTCGAAGTTCGATGTTCCGGAGGATGTTCGAAAGAAGAAACTATCGAAATTTGCAAAGAAGTTTCTAATCTGGCAGGCGATTTGCGGATGTGGTGAAATAAGTGCTCCCTTCATCACTTCCGGAACAATAAACGGTGCGATTTACACGGAAGAGTGCCTTAAGAAGCGCCTCTTGCCATTCATTAAGAAGCACAAAGGATCAACTCTGTTTTGGCCTGATCTAGCATCCTGCCACTACGCTCGAAACGTATTGGAGTGGTACCGAGCCAACGGAGTCAATTTTGTGCCAAAGGATATGAACCCACCAAATTCACCGGAACTTCGTCCAATTGAAAAATTCTGGGCAATTATGAAAACGGAACTTCGCAAACATCCCAAAACTATAAAAACAGAGCTAGAATTGAAAAAAATTTGGGTAAAAACAACAAAAACACTGGGAAAATCGGTTGTACAAAATTTGATGGGTGGAGTGAAAAGGAAGGTGCGGGCATTCGGGATGGGAGACGAAATTGAATAAAACAAATGTTGTAAATCAAAACTCATTAGTAGTTCTTCATTCCTTGAAAATTTCAAGAAAATCCGATAATCAGTTTAATTTTGATGAGTATATATGTGTGTGCCATTTTTATCGAATACACCCTTTAGATTTGTTGGGTCGTAGTTCTTGGGTACGAATTAGATCGAATGGGTATTCGGGAACGAGTGTGTTTTTTGGCGCATAGCGATGACGCTTTATCTGGCCAAAACGTATTGTTCACATGCATGATGTTTTTGTAGAAACAGGACCAAAATTTTCTTCAAACATTCGTTCTTGTACACATCTTGATTGTTAGCCAAACCAAGGCTTAGAAATACCTCTCTCGGAAATGGTAATGCACAGCATCAATTTCTCTTCAAATTTATGTTTAACCCATAAAGGTGCAGGACCAGTGCCAGTGCGCATCGTTTTCGACCTATTTCCATTTAAATTTGTTGTTCTTGGTACTCCAGGTCGTTGTGGAGTTCAGGTAATAAAATCTATTAAATCAACCACAGTTATAATATAGTTCTTACAGAGGAGGCATACTCAAACAGACTCACGGAGGCTGTGTGCATAAAAATCAATATATGTTTCTGCATATAAGACATCCTGTGTTCTCCAAACCATCCTGGAGTTCATATCAAATGATCTACTAGATCAACCATGACTGGGCTACTGTCCTTAGCAACGCAGCATACCCAAGCAGACTGAAAAAAGCTATACTAATGGAATATAGTCCCTTTCCCGCCATATAAGATGTTCTAGGTTCTCCAAATTGTGCTGGAGTTCAGATCATGTGATCTACTAGATCGACCATCAAAACACTGCTAGAAGACATTATTTGTAAGAAAATTTCTGAAGCATATGAATTGGATATTGGATGAATTATGTACCATCGAAGACACTAAAAGCGATGGAATGATATTCCCTAAAACACATTGTGCGCCAGGGAATAGTATGCTTCTTTCATAAGAACCATATTATAACGGTGGTTTTTTTTTTTTTTAATCAGTTCGTTTATTTGTTAGGCTCAGGCGTTAGTGTAACACTTCTACAGAGCCGGTGATTCAATATTGACTTGTACAAAAAATTTTACTTTTTAGTTATTAGTAAAAGAGGATGCTAATTACTCATTGGCTAGCTCCAGAGGTTAATGGGTCACATTTTCGTTTGGAAAAGAGCTAGGTAGGTAACTTATTTAAGCCATTATTTGCTGCTTTTGGTTGCGACATGTACCAAATCCTCGATCCCATGTAGTCCCTTCCAGGAACAGAGTACGCAGATAGGTGACCTTACAACTTGCTGGGCAGGATACAAGTAGCATCTGAAACAAAAGGATAGTCATAACTGGGACACAATGGTAGCGAATTTACTCAGAGTGGAAGGAAGGAGGGTGATGACGTTACACTCTTAGATCGGACAAACGAAGGATAAGTCGTGACATCACACGAATGAAACCGCGACTTACATCCAGACTTTTGAACCACGATCTCGATGAAACATTTGGAATAATGGAATGTAACCACCGCCCAAGAGAATTACTTGTCCAATCGTTTTGCCAACTTTGAAGAGAACTCTGACGTACTAATGGGAAAAATTCATCATGTGAAATTCTTCTTTCAAAATCTCGACCTTCTTGTGCGCCCACCTTTGCTAGAGAGTCCGCCATCTCATTGCACTGGGATTGAACAATGTGCGAGGACACATACAAAGGTAATCTTAAATGATCTTTCGACCAACACACACATCTGCTCCCTTATTATAACGGAGGTTGATTCAATAGATTTTATCACTTGAACTCTACAACAATCCGGAGTACCTAGAACAATAAATATAAATGGAAATAGGTCGAAAACGATGCGCAATTGCACTACAAATCAGCAAAGACATTATACAATGTTAGGCACATTACATTAGACTTGGTTGAACTAATGGCAACGAACTATCTAAACTCCAGCACAATTTGGAGAACTACCTAGAACAGCTTATATGGAGGGAAATATATTATAATCCCTTCGTATAGCTTCTTTGAGTCTGCTTGGGCATGCTGCGTTGCTAAGGACAGTAGCCCAGTCATGGTTTATCTATCAGAACATTTAATCTGAACTCCAGGACTATTTGGAGAGACTTGAACAACTGGTATGAATGGAGATGAATGACAGATAATTATTTTGACCTTCTTGAACATTGGCGGACATGTTTCATGTATGTAGGTCCTATGCTCAGATGTCATAGCGACATAATCCATGATCAACATTCCAGGAGAGTTTGGACGACCTAGAACATCCCGAAACCTATGTATATTCCCATTTGTATACTTTTCATGTACCATTTGTTCTTAAAAACTAACTAAAAATCATGAAACCGTTTGTGAAAAAGTGAAAAACAAAAACAATTTCAATATTATTATGAAAAATACCGTCAAAGCCACCTAGTTTGACAGTCTCTACGAAAAAGGCATCATTGAGATATAGGTTTTCAGGATAAAAAGTCCGTCTCACCTTTAGGCTGAACCTATTTTATATTAGATGCAGTAGAACCGTTAGGAAGTAAACATGGAAAAGCATCGATCGTTTCGGGAATGTAGACGAAAGATGAGTTCTGCTCGTTCATTCAAAACAAAACATTTTCCGGAATATTTTTTCATCAACCATGTGACATTGTCGAAATCTGTTTCTCTGTGTATTCCGGGGCTGCTGTCTTCTTTCGACTCTTTTTTTTTTGTTTCAAATCATTTATTTGTACAGACTCAAGTCGAACTACTTTACAGAGCCAAATTGGCTCATGTTTTTATACATCGTTTGATCTTAGAACTAAAGTTATGCGGATAAAACCGATTATCTCGCGGCCGTCTCGAGGGTAATAGAGACATTACAAATTACGGATGGACAAGAGGGTGGGAATTTGAAAAGTGTGGTTTACATAACACATTAAATTTCAAAATCTAAACTATTGGAAATACTCTATAGACTAGTAGAATTTATGAGTTTTCTTTTGACTGGAACATGTTTTGAAAAAGCAAAAATATAATCACACACATGCACATATAAAAAAGTTTTCGACTCTTTATTCCGACTCTATTTCTATGTATTTGCAGATCGTACATGGTCGACGAAGAGTTGAACCTTTGTTGACGGCATTCCGTTGTTAAGCTAGAAGATTAATCACTTGTTAATGAAAGCACGAGAAAGAGAACGAAGTCCTTTTGCGTACATAATTTTGGTTGACCTTCACTGACCTCGATTTAGTGATGTTGAAGATCTTGGGGCTATTCATAAACCATAGACATACCAGAGGAGGAGGTTTGAGTCCACGTTTAAAACTGGCATCACATTTAATTGCTCTTTTGCAAAAACAATGAAGCAGTGAACATTAATACCGCTAGCACTACAGATTTAAATTGAGCCTCACATGGGATATTAATTTAACGAAAATAAGAATAAGCAGAACAGAATACTAAAGACGTATTTCGGGCCAAATCTTATTCGGAGTTGGCAGCACCCTCTCAGATTTTGTCTCAGGATTTTGAGATGATTATGACCTTCCCTGAGTTAGTTTTAGATAAACAAGAGACACTGAAATACACGCAATTCACAGGACGTAATATTCAAAGCAGAATTGCGCCAAATTTGGTTGATTTCTGTTCAGTGGAAGAAAAAAATTACAGTCAGTTGTAAGTGGTGCAATCATTTCGTGTCTGCCCTTTAAGGTGTGATATTGAGGCCACCCACAAAGTGCGATCGTGGTTTGCTTCATTGAGAAATCACTTCTTTTTTTTAAATTAAACACGTGTAAGTCGATTTGAACCGATTTGAACCAACAGTAAGGATGCTGTCAGTTCACGTAGTGAGTTATCAGTGACAGTCATTTTGCATTACACTACGGTCTTTTTACAACGGTTTGTTTTTGGCGACAACCCCAGAACGGAACAACTTATCGACCTAATTCGAATCACATTTTACGTTCTGGGCAAAAAGTAATTATATGGCGGTTTATTCCAAAGAAAATACACAATTTTAATGGTAGCATGCTACTTCAAACCGATTTCAACAACAGAGTTCTATTGGACGCTTATTGTCATTTGGATTATAAGTAACAGTATACTGTCTATAAGACTAACAGACTGTTTAGATAGTGCTTATAGCATGTCGAAATTTATCAGACTTTCATTAAGCGTCGATTTGTACCGAGTTTCATAGTAAAGAAGGTGGCTATTGAATCACACATGCTGAAAAATAAAAACAGCACTTTCAGTAACGTTTAATGGTCGCTTATGAACCAGATGCATTAACCAACAGTAAGGTTACTTTTGAGCTCCAATCAAAAGTGTGGATTGGTGGTTTTAGTTGAATAGGAAAACAAACAATTTTCGACGACGTACAATAGCCGAATTGAATCGATTCAAACCAGTACAGTATTCTATAGAGGCCATTCACTAAGTAGTGATGGTGGTTTACTTCATAGAGAAAACATTATGTTTTAGTACACTACGCTTAATATTCGATGTAAACCGATTCAAACCAACAGTAAGGTTGCTGTTGGGCCAACTAAAGCGTTAGTGAGTTTTCATTGGGAAAACATAGTAATTTGAAACTACGTTTGAAAGTCAGAAGCCGTAACAAAATACAATAGTGGTTTTTCTTTAGGAAAATAAACAAATTCTCAACTACGTTTAATGGCCTCATCAATCCTGTTAAATGCCTTCACCATCAAAGTGTGATGGTGTTTGCTTTGCACAGATTTCAACCAACAGTAAGAACTCTATTGGGGTTACTCACCGAATAGATGATGGTTACTTCGCTTGAGAGTCGATTTGAACCGATTTCATTGAGCTACACAGTAAGGTTGTTATTAGAGCCACACATAAAATTGTGATGGTGGGTTTTAACTAGGAAAACAAACAATTTCAACTGCACTTCATAGTCGCTTTGAACCACATTTAAACCAACAGTTAGGTTACTCGGCTCCACTCAAAAAGTGTGATGGAGGTTTTTAATGAGAATACAAACAATTTTAAACTACGTTCAATAGCAGCATTGAATCGATTAATATCAACAGTAAGGGTTCTGTTGAGACACTTTCAAAATGTGATGGTGGTTTTCTCATGGGGAAAACCTGTTTTTAAACTGCGCTTAATAGTAGATTTGAACCGATATCAAACCAATAGTAAAGATGCTGTTGGAGCTACAAGCGTGTGAATGTGTTTTATTGGGAAGACATGGTAATTGAACCTACACTTGAAAGTCGATGCCTTCACAAATATAATAGTCGGTTTTTTCTTTAGCGAAAATAAACGTAAACCATGTTTTCAACTACTGGATCGTGGTTACTATATGGCCTCATCTAATGCTGCTGGTTATCAAATCCAACAGCTAAAGCGTTGGGCCACTGTTGGCTTGAGGTACCATACAGTGTGATGGTGGATTTTACTTCACTAGAAGGATGAAAACTCAGAACAAATAGCTCTCCTTGACAACGTAACCGATTCAACATCCAGTAGCTGCCTTGACATCGATTGAGTGGTTCAAACCAACATGTTACAGACCACGCTTCATAGCGGTTTGAGGGCTGCTTCGAACTAACAGTAGGCTCTAACGCTCTATTAAGGTGGTTTACTTCATTGGAATAGCATACATTTTTTTCTGTTTCTAACCGATTGAAACCAACAGTAAGACGCTCTTCAGGCCATTCAGAAAGTGGTTTGATCATCGGAAATCAAATGCTTAGACTTTCTAGATCAGTTGAGCCGATTTATATCAGCAGTAACGTTGCTGTTTGTGCCACTCACAAAGGTGTGATGGTGGTTTACTTACATTGGAGCGTAATTTCACCACTACGCTTAATAGTCGACTTGAAACGCTTCGAGCCAACAGTAACGATGTCTTGGGAACGCCGGGTATTGTTTACAACATCGGAAAAGATATACTTCACAGATCGATTGAATCTATTTAAACCAACGGTTTAAAGTTGCAGATCGACACACAAAACTGTGATGGTGGTTTTGTAATTAGGAAAACAAACAATTTTCAACTTACGCTTCAATAGCTGCTTTAAACGTAAAGCGCTATTAATACCAAAAGTTCATACAGGTTAGAGGTTTTTTAAACTTTCAATTACGTTCGATTGACGCAATCGTTCAAACAAAGTGTGAGGTGGATGGAGTCATCTCAGCTCTCTAATTTGCAGGTGGAACCAATTCAAACCAACTGTGATACAAAACATGTTGAATTGCTAACGCCTGAAAGTGAACCATCGTGAAAACAAAAATGCGTCGATTTTAACCGATTGAAACCAACATTTTGCTAAGGATGCTCTTCAGGCTACTCGAAAGTGTGATAGTGGCTTGCGTCGTTCAAAATGCCTAATTTCAGACTACGTGTGATAACTAGCTGTCATAGACACTCTGGCCGCTTAATTTGGTGGCTCACCATCTCATAGATGGAGGTTTCTCTAAAGCTTAGCTTAACAGTCATTGTTTGAACTACGATTCAACCGATCAGTCAATGATGCTCTTGAGGCCACTCACAAAGTGTGATGGTGGTTGTTTTCTTCATGGGGAAACAAACAATTCCCAATTTCGCTTAATTCGATGAGGGGAACAAATTTCAACAAACAGTAAGGATGCTCTTCAGGTCATATAGTACCTAAAGTGTGACGGTGGGTTACATCATTGCGAAATAGTTTTTGAAACTTCGTTTAGAATCAATTTGAACCAATTAATATCAGCAGTAAGTGTGGCATTCAAAAGGTGTAGTGATGGTTTACTTCATTGGAAAGGTGAACACTTCACTAAGCTACGCTCAATAGTCGATTTTAACAGATTCCAATAAACAGTAAGGATGCTCTTACACACACTCACAAAGTGTGATGGTGGTTTACAACTTTCGACAAAAATAGACTTCCCTTAAGAGTCGATTTATTCCGATTTAAACCAACAGTAAGGTTGCTTTTGGAGCCACACACAAAATATGGTGGCCGCTTCGACCCGCTGTAAACCAACAGTAAGGTAACTTTTGGCTCCATTAAAAAATGTGATGGAGGTTTTTAATGAGAAAACAAACAATTTTCAACGACGTTCAATAGCCGCGTTGAATCGATTAAAACCAACAGTAAGGCTTCTGTTGAGACCACTTACAAAATGTGATGGTGGTTTTCTTCAATGGGGTAAATAAATAATTCCCAATTTCGCATAATTCGCTGCGTGGAACAAATTGCAACAAACAGTAAGGATGCTCTTCAGGCCATATAGTACCTTAAGTGTGATGGTGGGTTACATAATTGCGAAATATTTTTTTAGACTTCGTTTAGGACCAATTTCAACCGATTCATATCAGGAGTAAGGTTGCTGTTTGAGCTACTTAAAAGGTGTAATGGTGGATTATTTCATTGGAAAGATGTACAGTTTACTTAAGCTACGCCTAATAGTCGATTTGAACCGATTCAAACCAACAGTAAGGGTGCTCTAGAGACCACTCACAAAATGTGATGGTGGTTTACAACATCGTGAAAAAATAGATTCCGCTTGAGAGTCGATTTGAACCGATTTAGGTTACTTTTGGCTCCACTCAAAAGTGTACTACGTCCAACAGCCGCATTGAATCCATTAAAACCATCAGTAAGGGTTTTGTTGAGGCCACTTGTAAAATGTGATGGTGGTTTTCTTCATGGGGAAAACAAACAATTCCCAAATTCGCTTAACTCGCTGCGTGGAACCAAGACGGAATGGCTACTAACGGTGGTTTACTTCATTGGGAAAACAAAAATTTCTTCGATTTTAAACGATTGAAACCAACAGTTAGGATGCTCTCCAGGCCATTCACAAAGTGTGATGGTGGTTTACATCATTCTGAAATACATTTTGTAGACTTCGCTTTAGAATCAATTTGAACCGATTTGGCAGGAAGGTTGCTTTTTGAGCCACTTAAAATGTGTAATGGTGGTTTACTTCATTGGGAAAACATTTTTTTTTTAATTGAACTACGCTTAACTGCCACTCTCAACCACTTTAAACCAACTGTAAGAATGCTGTTGATCCACCTACGAATGTGATGGTGGTTTTCCACATTAAAAAAATTTTTTTTTTATAACGCTTGAGTTCCGAATTTTGATCAATTTGTGACAACAGCATGGATACCGTTGGCGTGACTTATGAACAGTGGTGGTGGTTTTCAATTGGAGAAACAAATCATTTTTCACTACGCTCGTTAGCCGTACTGAATAGAGAGGGATTACTTTTGGGGCTACTCACAAAGTGTGATGGTGGTTTTCTTGCTAAGAAAAAAAAAGCTTAGTAGTCGTTTAACGCCAACAGTATGGATGCTGTTGTGGCTTTTTGTTACCTCATAACTGCGCTTTTATTTATCCTCAAACTTTTGACACAATGTAGCTAACCGAGAACCTTGGAGAAGCTAAAAGTCCGCTGCGCCATTGCCGGGATTTGCACAAAAAAAAATGAGAACTCAGCAGGCCCCGTTCGTGATGATAATTTGGTTAGACTCCCTTAACCATTCAATCATTGGTGCGGTAAACTGGAGGCAGAGCTGGTAAATCACATGGTTGGAAGGAAAATACAGGCCATCTCATAATCTCGAGAAAACCCGAACTATCATGAGGTTTCGTGTCATTCTCCCACTATCATGCAATCATGCGCTTTTGTCTCATTCTCAATTTTTTCTGTTTCCCCAAATTTGTAAACTTACCAAGCAATATTACGCAGTCGACAGAGTGAAAATTTTGTATAAAGTTTTGCGAGGAAACTTACAATAATATAAGGAAATGTGCTTGTAATGTGTGATGAACAAAATACTGTCAAAATCATGACGAAAATATCGATGAGATTTGGAAAAAAAAATCTCCATAATCGTTTTCTTGCCGATAAGATTTTCATACGTATTTTGGTAAAAATCATCGGCAATTTTTCGTTGAAAATGACATTTGTCAGCCCTGACTAGAGGTCGCTTTATACCGTGAAGTAAGGGTCACCAGTGTGGTCGACTTCTACAACTGGAATAGGCGCCCTGTTGTGCTTTTCTCAGTAGGTTTTAACGGCTACTGCTGACACTACACTTCTTCTCCAGGCTGTTCAGTCATGGAAGATAATAAGATTTTGTTTTAGAGACCAAACTGTCCCTAGTAAGCAACCATAGTATGCCATATTCCGGAGTGAGTAGCTTATGCAGGCTAGCTATCGCCAAAACGAAGGCAGAAAATTTCTGGTAAAGCCAGGAATAATCTGAAAATCGGACATTTGGCGAGATCAGAGAATATTCTGGAAACATTTCGGAATATACCCCGAAGATGTCAGAATTTCACATATGATTTTGGAAGCCATCCGGAGATTGTTTTGCCATGAAGATCATCAATAGTTTGCAGAAGTCAAAAGTCTTCCGTCAAAAATCAGGAATTGTCTGAATGACACCAAAACTCGGTCATGGGCAGTATTCTTCGTTATGGCTAGTTTTAATGACGTTATGGTGAAGCTAGGAATAATCAGGAAGTCCGAGGAAGGATCTTACATGAACCGAGAGACTTGTTTAAGGAGTCCAAAATATTAGATTCCGCTCTGGGACCGATTTGGGGAGTCATGAAGTTCAGCAGTGGTTCAAATGGAAGAGAAATTCTGCTAAAACAGGCAGCTATCTCCAGAAAATTTCTTAACTAAAATCAGGGGCTGTCCGGAGGTGTCCATAATTATCCAGGAGAAAGGATTGAAACTAGGTGGAACAAAGCTTTTGTCTGGAGAAGAATGGTTAAACATCAGGTCAGTAATTACCCAAGGAAGTTGAAGGTAAAGCATGGAAGTGGAATAATCTTGAAAAACTATTTTATCTGAACTTACGCAAAACCCGTGAATGCAGGGTAGTAAATCTTCTTCCAAAAACAAGTTCACACTGACAGCACTAGAATCGAGCCCTCGATTGACAGAATAAACCCAGTTGATGGTAGAGCCCGCCATCGCTCCGCAAAATGTTACAATAGTGAGGGGGCAGTCCCATGCTCTCTATCCAAAACGTTTCATTTGAGTGCCCTGGTGGTCCCTTCGTTTTCCCTGTTATGTTATGTTATGAATATTCAATACATTTTGTCGTGTTAATTCGAATACTTTGTATAGGAAAGATTGGCTAAAAGAAATATTGGTTAGGGGTTTTTGGATGTACGGTCAAAATACAGAATGGACAATTTAGCAGGTTCCATGAGATCTCGGAACAGCAACTACGGAATGCACGGTCTAGAAGAATTCATTCTGGAGGATTAATTTGCTTGTATGGAAGAAGTTAGCTCACGAAATAGCTATTGAAAGTCCATCTGAAAACTACTGGATTTTGGAAAGATGCATGAGATGCCTTCAAGATCATCCAAGAAACCTACATCAATTCTTCCTGTAGCCTAGAACCAGCTTCCCAACCGCGCCGCGCTCGGCAAGCTCCATTCGTGAACTTCCGCATTCGTAAAAACCATTATTCCCACAGCCGGAACTTCACGGCATCGCCCCGACACGCGAACATGTAACGAACCGTAACCTAATAATCCGCGCACCCCATCTCGACGATCATCGGGGACATCAAGGTCGCACCCGTGCCGTCGTCAGCCAGTCAACCAGCGTCATTAATCTTTGGCTCGTTTTTGCGCCGTGATGGTGGTTGCTTCACTTCTGTAAGCCCTCTGACGGCGGCGGCGGCGGCGGTGGCGAGCGAGAGCGCCCGGCCCGGTTCCAAGACGTTTTGCTCTGTGCCGAGTTGCATTCCTTCCCATCCCATCCACACTTGTTTGCTGCTCCCCATCCCGCTCTTTTTCACTCACTCACTCTTTCTCTCGCTCGCACACTCTTTTCTCGTGTGATTTAATTCTAAAATGTTTTCATTACAAGCGCGGCAGTCTATTTATAACCGCACTGTGTTACGAGCGCAGCAGGCGGTGAGCGCTGACCGCATCCGTTGCGCGCACCATGTCTGGCACTTACAATCCGTGAGCGACCACATCCAAGACGGTGGAGCGAGAGAGAGAGCGAGCGAAATACAACTGGAGAGGAACCGAAAAACCTTTTTTATGTTCCTTCCTTTTCGTAAAATAACCATATTATCATCATCAGCCGTCGTTGCTTCCTGTGTCTGTCCCCGGTCGTTCCCGCGGCAGCCAGCCAGTCAGTCCGTCAGCGCGCACCGGAGGGAGAGAGTGTAAACAAACGCTCGGCACTGATAAAAGCGGAGGCAGAGCACGCACACCGATGCAGCGATCATATGGTCGGAGGAACTCGCGTGCTGCGCACCGATCCGATCCGGTTCCTCAAAGAGTGACGACGGCGATGACGACACAGTCGAATCACGACACAATGAAGCCATGAATGCGCCCTCTGATATGCGGAGGCATGCGAGCGAGCAATCGAGCGGCCCCGATGGCGATGGGTCGCACAAAGAGGAATGGATGAAAAGAGCGGGCGCTCTCTGAGTGAGTGCATGACTGATAACAGACAGTCCGCGACGGAATGTAAATTTGATTTGCCATTTTTTTTCCCTCAAGTTGTTTCGGGGTCTTCTTCGTCGTCTTCGTTTTCTCTTCTCGCGTGGAGAACCGGTTCCGTCGAATTGTGTTCTTCTGATTTACGGTGCGAGAGAGCCATTCGGAGTTTAACTCTCACTCACCAATCGCAATCTCCTCACTTTGAGTGCAAAGTGTCGTCGTTCTCTTTGATCTCCATTCTTTTAATCGGTGTTGCTCGCGTTTCTAATGTTGCTGTATGCCTCTTAATATTCTTTCTTGGCACTTTTTGCCGTTGTTGTTGTTGTTGTTGTTGATGATTATCACTTCGTTCATGCGTTGTTTTCCTGTCGTCGTCGTTCACACGGCTCTCGTGTGCGGATGCGCTCACTCACCCATATAGTCGTCGGTGAGCGCTTATTCTCGTCGGGTGTCCCGAGTGCTCCATAGTGCAAGCAAGCAAGCGAGAGAGAGCGCGCGAGTGTCTGTATATTCTTGAATATTACCATACATATCCCTTCGTGTAGTCGTTTGTCGCGCGCGTCTGACTGTGTATAGTTTTTTCCTTCTCTTCACTTTTATTATTTCACTCTTGTGTTTCATCCTCTTATACATTTTCGCCCGTGGTGTTCCGTCGTGTACTACTTGTGTGTTGTGTGTTGTATTTTGTACAATTCATTATATTGCCCTCTGGTTGGTGGTGTGTCGCCATATTGGAATTTGTGATTTAGTGAGAAATGGGAAGAATTTCCACCGAGGGCTGGAAAATTGTGACCGGACGGAAAGCGATTAATTGTGGCCGAAGGGAAATTTCGTGAAAAGTGACAAGATTTTCCATTTATCGGGAAATATCGGTGCAGTGGGGCCTCAGTTCCAGTGTTGCGGTTTTTCGCCTATGCTGGTGTGTGCGACTCGACGGAAAATATTAAATTACTGTGAAAATATATCGGCTGCTCCGAGGTCCCCATGTGAACGATGATTTGTGATAGTGTTGGTAATTATATATTTTAACACAGTTATTTACGTGAAAAAATGCTCCAAGAAACGTAAAATTTCATGGCACTTTCGGTAATGAAAATACGGAAAAAAAATTTGACTGATCGAAATCATCGTCAGTCGCGCTCGCCTTTAAGAAAATCAACGTCGGCCATATTTGGATTTTCATGAACGGCAGCAGCAGCAACAGCAGCAGCAGCAGAAGCGGAAAAAAGGCAGGCAAAGAGTCTCTCCGTTCGCTGAATACGTATGAATATAAAATATATGTATATAAATTGTATATTTGTTTCTTGGTAATCAAACTCGAACGTCGGTGCGAGGGGGGTGACGGGCGGTGGCGGCGCCTGAAAATCACACAAAACAGCAGAAGCAGGGCCCGAAAACGAGAGCGCACGCGGCGATTGATACGGTCTTCGTGACAGTCCACGACGACTTAATCGGGAGAGCAAGAGAGAGAGAGAGAGAGAGAGAGAACGGCACTCCCGGAGAATGAACGAACAAACGTGCTGCTAGCTAGAACTCTGTGCCGTCCGTTCGTTCACCATTCCAAGAGTAGCAGGCAGGAGGAGAGGAAGGGTGAGAATTTGTCGAGAATATCAGCAGAATCAAACATTATTGAAAAGACCCAGAAGAGCAGATCAGAAACGGAACGGAACGACACGGCGAAAACGAACGGGACATTGTTGGATTGGATTGGTAGAAGATTCTCGTTTTTCGTGTGTGAGTGTTTTGTACAGTCAGCGCTGGTTGAAAAAGAGAATTAAAGCGGACCTTTCTTTACTGATAGCGCTCGAGTGTGGCCGATGGCGTGTGAAGGGATGGGTGAGCAGGGCCTCGCAGCTATGCGGTTATTCAATAAATCTGGATACCGGAATTGCGCTGTAGATGGCAGGAGAACAGTTTAAAGAGATGTTAATACAATAAACCAGGAACCTCGAATGAACTTAAAACTTCTACATCAGTTCTACGTACAGTTTAAAGAGACGAAACTACAAGTAACCAAGTACCCATTATAATATTTTGATCCTACTGGAACAAAGTATTATTATTTTGGTAGTTGGACATTGTGAGATTGAAGGAAATGAATTTACCAACAATCTACGTGCAGTCAAACTGGAATGCCATGAAATCATCAGGACAAGCAAAAAGATTCATAGTACCGAGCGAAGAACCGCACACTGCCGGTCCAGCCACGTTTTTTAAAAACTACAAAGGATAGCTTGCAAAATGTCTATTTGGCATGCTGATCTTAGCACAAGCTTGCGCTTCGGAATAATATAGAGACCGTTTTAATTTCCGAGCCGTGTTTGAAATTGTACCAAAGATGTAAGGCAAGCGGCGAAGGAAAAAATGAAATTTGTTTAGCCACCGCTGGCTTCCAATTGGCAAGAGTTTGGAAAAGTATGTTAGATATATTCCAACCAAAGAAAATCTTAAGCTGGAAAAATCAAGTTGGTCGTCCCAAAAAAATCCCAAATCAACCTGTATCTGCTAATAACTAGTCTCTGGTTATGCTAGTGCATGCATTTTTACACACATTAGCGATGGTGATGGTGGCTTGATTATACCGATCATACCTCTCAACTTATTCCGCTCGTGGTTGCACCAACCAATGGCTGTCTAGCAACGGTTTCCTAGCCAAAGGCGACAGATCCATCCTATACAAGTACACCTGGTCAATGGTTGCTCGCCAGAGCACCCTCCAGGGTACTTGTAATCGCCAGCTTCCAATACAATACTGGCTCATTGTCCCTCTGAACAGCTCCAAGGCCGTTGAGCGAATGAAGCATTTTGCGAAGGTTACCTCTTTTATATCGTTCACTGCTGAATATGAGATCCTCCTTACTTACATTTGAAGTCTGTGATAGGAAAATATCCTGGCATTTAGCAATTTACTCTTCAAAACGAAATTATAAGACATCACCTTGAATTTGCGTTATTTTCAATTTTTTTTTTAAATCATTTATTTGTACAGGCTCAATCGAATTAACTTTACAGAGCCAAATTTTCATATTTTTATACATCATTTATCTTAAAACTAAAGTTAGGAGGAAAGAGCCGATTACTCGCGGCCGTCTCGAGGTTAATGGGAATTAAAAATTACGGATGGGAACGAGGGTGGGAATTTAAAGTATGGTTTACATAACACATTAAATATAAATTCTAAATTATCTAAACACTTATAACTATACAATTTATGGTTTTCTTTCGACTTGAACATTTCTTGAAAAAGAAAAAAAAAAACACACACACACATACACATGTTAAAAAAAACTTATACTAAACATACAAGTTAAACTAACTACAATCTAATGCTAATGTAAGTCAAAAACACATAAATGAGTTTCATGTACTCCAAATCACGTACAGCCAAAATATCTCATTGGGTTGTCTACCTCGAGCCCGAAGGGAATCATAAAGCTACGATCTGACTCCACGATGTTCAGCACAAGACCAAAAAACGTGATCTGCGTCCTGATATCCTTGTCCACATTCACAGAGATTGCTGTCGCTCAGCCCAACCCGGTATAAATGGTTATTTTTACAATTGTTTAATGTTGAAAATCGATAGTTTTCAGTATTGTAATTGACGCGTTATAAATATTTCCGATCGATTGGGGCAAACGGTTTGAAAATGTGCGTAGAAACAACTGAGATATTAACGCTCAAAATCTCACTGCTTTTCGTGACGGTCGCAAAGGTTTTGTTTCAAATTGTACCCCAGTATAAAAAACAAAGACATAGTCCGACTTAAAAAAAAATTACAACTTACAGCCTTATTGGGTTGCTCGAATTGATAACCTAGAATAACGCTTCTAAACGCGAGCCATTTTGATTGACCAATGTCAATAGTTTTCAAATCAGCACACTCTTTTAAGAAAAGGCTTAACATTTTTAATTAACATAGGACTACGTTGCTCTTGTCTATACCAGTTGCCATTTCAAAAATTTTGAAAATAAGAGCGTTACGGAAAAGTGAAAGGTTTTCGAACGCTAATAGCTCTCGTCCGACTCAACAGAATGACCTTATTTAAACACCATTTGATCAGAAAAACATACAAAATTGTTGCATTAACATTTCAATTGAACGCGATTAGTAAAAGTATTTCAATTGTTTACAGGGTGGCCACAGACTCGGGAAAATCGGGAAATGCGGGAAAAATGCGGATCGGGAATTTCAAAATCCATCGGGAATTTTTGTCATGTGGAAGAAACCATACTGGCACCTTTCAACTGATATTCAAATATGTCAAATGATTTGAATATCGTTTTTGCCATCTACTCGGTCCAGCGATATTATTAACGTCGAGTCCGAATCTCCTATGGCTTCGTTTCTTTTTGACGATTTGACTGGACTTGTGGAGCTGCTATGGAGAAAATGATTCAGCCGGCGTCTTACAGTCAATGCAAAGTCGTCAATTGAAATAGAATCGACGGAGAGCAATTTTCTGGGAATAGATTTTGCCGCTAAATCGGCAATCAAGAAAGCGAGAGAATTTGGTAAAAATTCCCGACAAAGACGTTTTGGCATTCCCCAACGACTGTCGGTCCTTTTACTGTGGTTTTTGTAGAAGCTACTTAACAAATATCCATTTACATACCCTTTAACGCGTTACGTCATCTCCATTAACCCTTATGTCATATCTCACTTTAGGACAAAGGTAGAAAACTTCTGGAGACGTGCCTGAAAATGTTCGTAGATAAAGACTATCTGAACACTGCAGTTGCTCACAAAGTGAGAGAAGAATTTTGGCCTCAATTCTGCCTCCAAAGACGTTGCTTGCCGGATTCTAGAGGAAAGAACAGCGTTTCGAAGAAAAATTGGTTAAAACTGATTGGTCATTCCAAGCAGGAGCCAAATTTGACGACAATTGCTGAAAATGTGCTCATCCTGTCGCACGGAAACGCGAGGATTTAAATAAATGAAAAGTGCCTGGTGGTGAACCAAACTGAAAAGAGTCTGGTAGCTCAGATAATTGTCTACGAATTGTGAACGACGTTGAAATCACGTAGTTCTTCATACAATATGCACGCAACGCACGCGTATCATTTTGTACTCGAAAATCTCGAATGCTGTACTATTTTGATTCGATGTTTATGCTCGTAGAAACTTGAAAGATCAATAAATGTTGTTTTCGTTTGCAAAATAAGAGACCAAAAAAGGTTGCGCAATACGCAAGAAGCCCGATTTGTGGCTACTATCCGTCATATTGCCTAAATTAAACAGAATTTCAGATTGAACAACTTCCTCAAAAACTTCAAAAATATACATCAATCCAATCTTTATTAACTAATTTTTCCAGTCGGGAAAAAAAGAGAAAAACTGCGGGAAAAATGCGAGAATTTTCAAATTAAGATTGTGTGGCCACCCTGTGTTTACTTTAAAATGACTTACTTTTGCTCCCATAAAAAATCTCCACATGAACAGGTTGAACACCTGTTTTTCCCTATCCGAGTCATCAAAAACAAGTAACAAAGTGGTTCAAACTGTCTTCTTCTTTTTATTTCATTTAGTTTCATTCCATGATGAATACAGAAGTAGCCACACCCCTCAGCTGCAAAATTATTTTGCTCTGTTTCCGGTGTCTGATTTTAGAACTGATGCCCGTCCCCTCTTTAAAATTTTGATTCGCACTGTGTTTTCATGCCTCTCTTCATTCTTGGCTAAACTATCAGCGCTAGTATATAGCACGCGTGTCAACCATGACTTCAGAATTTCCTGTTCTGTAGTGACAACTTTAGGACGCTTGCGAAGATCGTGCTTCATTATAGCCCAATATTTTTCAATTGGCCGCAACTCTGGAGAGTTGGGGGGATTAAGATCCTTCGGCACGAAATTGACACCATTCGTCTTGTACCACTCTTGTACTACATCCTTGGAGTAGTGACAAGAAGCTAGGTCCGACCAAAAAGTTGTAGACCCGTTGTTTTTTGAGAAACGGTCTTGACCATTTACAGTTGAAGTTATCACGAAAGGCTTGCTCCGTTTACCACACGAACAAATCCCCTGCCAAATAATGGATTTCTTGGTGAACTTTGACACTTGCTGTTTCCTGAGAGATTCTTGAACATCGAACTTGTCTTTCGCAGTCACATACTGGTTGCCGGGAGTTTGTTTGAAGTCCGCTTTTACGTGTTTCATCGTCCATGATCCAGCAGTGTAGTTTCGTTAGCTGTCGTATTCTGTTTTTCATTGCGGTTTGGAGCTTCCTGAACTTTGAATAAATGGAGGCCAACTCGTTTCTTGAATTTCTGCACGAAACTTTTGGTCAAGTGCAGCTTTTTCGTGACATCCCGAACGGAACTGTTGGGTTTGCGTTTAAAGGCAGCAACCACTCGCTTGTGATCCTTCACACAGTACGGATCACTTTTTCTACCACTCACCTTCTTCCGATCGACAGTTAAACGTGCCCCGAAACGTTTTATGACACGAGACACTGTAGACTGGTGAATTTTCAACATCTTTCCGATGGCTCGATGCGAAAGAAGTGGGTTTTCGAGGAGCGTGCGCAAAATGTTCTCGCGAACTTGCTGTTCCTTCGAGTCCAATTTCGAAACTACGACACATTTCACAATGAAACTCACGCAGTGTTAACAATACACGCTGAGGTCATTCACCCTAAATTTCGTTGAAATCAACCCAAACGGCGAAATGTTACAGCTTATTGAAAGTGATGCAATTTAACAGTGGACACCCTTTAATCGGGACAAATTCGAAATTCGAAATAACATCTTGTTACAGTTGCGGTTAGTAATTTGATCGTCGAGAGGAAAATGGATCAAATCACAATATTCCCTGCCGATGTCAGAAAAAATACAATTTTTTGGACAATTCTTCACTGCTGATCACATACTTATATAACCGCAAAATGCGATAAGAGCAATAGAGCACAGAAGTGATTAAAACCACATTTCAATATTGCGCAAAAGTTCAAAAACCTCAAAGTTTCCAACTAAAAAAAAACGAAAAGAAAAAAGGGAACACCTGAACCAGCCTATTTTTAGTTTGTGCAACGTCACTTCACACCCGATTATCTAAATATGGCCGCAATCGGAAGTTATCAAGTAGCTCTGGGTAGCAAAACTGGTTCAAACATTATTCAGCTGTCTGTCAAAGAGAAGCAAAAGAAGGCGAAAATAATGAAAAAAAAAAACATTCTCACCCGCAGTGCTCTCTTCGTCGTCTTCGTTTCCATTTTCTCTCCCTCGCACTCACTCTCTCTCTCTCTCCGCCATTCGCCAACAACTTTTATTCGTCGGCAGTTGGTTGTGGTATGGGTGTAGTCTTGAAAATATCGCCCAACCAGTGTTGGTATTTATCATCAATGAGCTTTAAATCGCTGCCGCACTCTCCGAGCTCGTCGCAGTGTGCCAATTCTCTCGCATGCACTCTGTGCCAAAAATGCATCGCGCACTCATGGTTCACACCAATACACCGTACCAGCTGCAGTTGCTTACCCCGGTAGTGGTGCCACAGTGAGTTACTCGCGAGAACTACAATAACCTCACCACCACATTCAGGAAGCGATTTTTATGAATTAAAGGTCTCGGTATCGGCATTCCGCCGTCTGGTCCGGTTCGGTCTGGTCGTCTACTCTGTTTACTCCGGCGATCAGCCGCCAGCCAGCCAGCCAACCAGCCGGTAACAACAACAACAGCATATTTATAACACTGTTCGTGCTGTCATTGGGGCGCTATGTATGCCTCCGCCTCTGCTGTGCACCTCCGCAGTGCTTCGGAGGTATTTTCCCGTTTTTCTTTTGCGCCCCCGTTCCTCTTTGCACTTGGATTCGTTCCGCACGCGCTCCTCGTTCGTCGCACCCTTCCGTTGGCTCTCTGCGCGCTTGTGTTTTGATTGAATACCCCTCGGCTCTCGGGTGCGGTGCAGCGCGCACGTCGTCGGTCAAACAAATTAGCGAATTTCAAGATAGCGATCTGCTACTGCTGGGCGCGGATTGACGGTTTACGGCTCTGTTGTTACCTGTTTCGTTTTGCTTTCGGTGGGTTTTAATCGATCCTGAACCCAACCCTGGTTGTTTTTTTTTGTTTTTAAGGTGTTCATCTTTTACTCGCACTGCCGCCACTAGTCGAAAACGAAGAGATGCGCGCGATTGGCGATGATGTGGAATTTGCTGCGAACCCCCCCCTGTTCCGTCCCTTTTACCAACCCTGCCCTGCCTAACATGTCCAAGTCGGTTTTGGATTGACATTAGGTCGGTCTTTTGCTGCTTCTTTCTGCCTGCTTGGATGTAGGTAAGGCGAAATTGAAATTACACGCAGAGAGTACACCATGGCGACGGTGGAAGACGTTTGCCTATTTTTAGCCGTCGCTTGTCGACGGTGTCGAACGCAAATATGGCTGCCGCGCGCTGCAATTATGTAGGTGAAACTTGGATGTTGATTGAACTCTCGATTCCGAGTTCGTTTATGTACGCGCTCGATACGATTTCGATCGTGATCGAGGGCCCCATTGCCACTGCTATGCGGGGCTGACTGTCAAGGACTTTAAATAGCCGTTGTTGCCGAGCGAGCATTGCTCGGTTTTGGGGAGCGATGGAGAAACTCGATAACAGGGGGTCGGGGAGCAGGTTGGGAGGTGGTTCAATATGGGGTTATTGAAGCGAACGAATGAGAGCGCCCTTGCGGCGGAAGATGCAACTAATGAGATGTATCTTGTGCCGTCCAGTGAGGTGAGGTTTGTCGGTACAGTGAGTCATTTTAAATTGATTCTTCTTCCATTGAATTAAGGATGAGCTATTCTTTCACGAATGATTCTTCAAAAAGACGAAACAGCTTTTGTATAATTTGGTTGACACTAAAAACGAAACAACATTTCCAAATAATTTGTTATCAAATGCGAACTGATTGACTCGAGAACACTCAGTGAATATAACTAGGTTGACAACTCCTCTTGAGAAATCTCAGAAGGCCTCCTCAATGTTACGTAAATATTATTTTTTAAACATTATAGACTGTTCCAGAAAGTATAAGCACACTTTCAAAATAACTAATGTTTATTTAGTGTTAATAATTTTATTTGGCAAATCATATTTGTATTTGTGTTTTATATGATATTTTACTCTCGTTTAATCAAAATATTCAATCATAGCCAAGACTCCTACGTTTCCTCTAACATGACCCATTAGCTTCTGCACAGTGGTACTTTCCACCATTTTAACAACTTTTGGCCAATCTTTTTTAAATCTTTTTTGAAGCTGAAACCCAAATGAATTGCTTAATTCGCTCCCATCAAAATCTCCTGCAAGGGATGCTAAAATAGTTATTTTAGGAATTGTAATCACTTTTGTGGAGCGTCTTCTAATCCACTATCTTCTTTAGACGGCTGCACTTTGGATTTTTTTCATACAGCGAGGCGGTCAAAATTATTTTCTGGATTATTCTGCATTATTAAGCGCCTTTTTGTAATCCTGATGTCTACTAAGTTCTCCAAAATGCCATGAAGTTAAGATTTTGATGGTCTATTGACTCAATGTGATTGGATAAGACATATACAATACATGATCAGTGTCCTAAATAGCTATATGATGACTTGTGCTTCTAATGGTTACGATAAGATATCCAATGCTCTCCAACCTATCCGGGAGCTAAGATCTTGGAATCCTGCAGGCTCAATAAAGCTTCAACAATGTCCTGAAAATATGTACATGTTCAAGAAGTTCAAGATAGACTTTTGACAGCATACATATTATGAAATGAAGTCAATAGGATATTTGTAGATCTCCAACGTATTCTGGAGTTCTGATCTTGTCGATCTACAAGCTTAATGAAGTCATGAATAATGTCCAGACAGTTTTTACGAGTACGTGAAGTTCTGAAAACATGCCCATCGTCGAATCGTTTCAATAATATGTTTAATTCTCTCCGAAATATTCTGAAGATAAGATATTCAAGACTTACAAGCTCAATGAAGTCACGAGAATTATTTTTTAAATTTATATGAGTTCAGGGAGCTTTGGAGAGCCTTCTGAGAACAAACACATAATTGAATCGATTTAATAGGACATTTAAATCTACAAAGTATTGTGGAGTTCAGATCTCAAGGAACTACCAGCTCAGTGAAGTCTTGATCAAAGTTCTAAAAGTTTGTTGAGTTCAAGTTTTTTGAAATTCAAGAGAACTTCTTGGCAACATGCACTTAATCTTATCTTTTCAATAAGATATTAAATGCTCTTCAAAGTATTCTGAAGATAAGACCTTGAAGATCTACTGCCTCGATTGAGTCCAGAAAGTTGATGAGATGCATCATGCATATAATTAAATCGATTCGCCGGGGTATTCAAAACTCTTCAAAGTGTTATGGCGGTTCAGATTTTGAAGATCTACAGAATCAAACAAGTCTTAATTAATGATATTTAGTTCTTTCTTAACTATCCTGGAGCTAGGATTATTATGGTGTCCTACAGGTCCAATGATGCCTTGGACAATGTTCTAAAAGTCTTTAAAGTTCAAGATATTATTTTTTCTAACATACATGGCATAATCACTTTTTACTTTTGGATCGAGCAACTTTAGTTCCTGGTCGCTTAACTCATGTAAATCATGTTTAAATGGCCGTCCACGACATCCAGATGAAGTTGAAACTATAGGTTTGACTCTAAGAAACTTTTCCATTCCGAATTGAGCATTGAAAAAATCCCCACTGACACGCTCAAATCGATCTTTCATCCTGTAAGCCTGCAGCCATAGTTTATTTAATCGTAAGCCCAGTATCCAGTTTTCAGCTACTGGAAAATTTTCACAGATATACGCAAACGTTTTTCCAAGTCTAGTCGTCTTCGTATTATGCAGCATGGAGGAACAAATAAATTATGTAGTAATTAATCACAAAACTGTACCTTCTTCCTTAGCATTTCAAGCTTATTGCTTTCACAATTCGCATATTGCTTGCTCTCAACTTAATGTTCTTATTGCATTTCCACGTTAATTAATTTAGAGCTTTTGATGGCAGGTACCATTTTTGCATTAGTATGATTGCATGGCAATTACAATCATACCCATATTTTCCCATACAAATATTTTCCTTAACGAAAAATTCCTAGACCAGATCGGGAATCGAACCCAGCCACCGCCAGCATGGTGTTGCTTTGTAGCTGCGCCTTTACCGACTGAGCTAAGGGAGGACCCACAAAACTGTCCCTGTCGCAATTGAATAGTCAACTACCTATAGACGGACACAAATAACCAATCGGAGAAAGTCGGTCTTCTTCTTATATGGCCACCTAAATCTCCATAATTTTTTAGTGGACACCTGTTAATATCTGTTCTGGAATTCCACAGAATATGATCGGTAGTTTCCTCCATATTATTTTATATAAAGTTTTAAGGAAAAATTGATGGTTTCAAACAATTTATTGTTTTTACGTTTGCTTTGGCTTGAAATTTACCGAGAGGAAATTTTACGAGTCTCTTAAAATGTATGATTTTTTTCTGTGTAGATTTAAGGACTTTTTGAAGGGCATCTTTTCATTCTTCTTAATTTACTGTTCAAAATCCATAGCTAAGGGCCAGGAAAGACGAGACATTTTACATCCCGAGTTATAGTTGCATCATATCTGACAACTGTTGGGAAAGCTAGACTGATACAATGATTTTCAAATACAAATTTTAGATTGGACAAAAAACAATTTCGGAGAACAACTTTGGAAGTACTCGAAAGTCCTGGAGAGTACTTCTTTGGAAATTATTACCCTACGAAAGAAAACGTAAAACTCGATAGAAGTCCTCATAATTCGGTGAATCCTCTCTATGTAGTTTGTCAGGAATTTGACTTTTCGTAGGTTGCAGCTTTGAGACTTCATGAAATTCTCGAGCTGTCATTCGGAAATTTCCAAATCACAGAATATAACGTTTATCGAGTATATTATGATAAGGGCCTAAAAGCCCATTGTAAACAATGGCTTTGAACGTCCATCTCTCACGAATCACAAGACTCCTAGGATATCCAACTATGCTTATATAGTAGAGTAAACATTTCTCTACCAAGTCACGACAATGTTTTGAGGTTTCAAAGATATCCACGTTCAAAGTCATTGTTTACAGACTTTCATGCCCTAATCATGTATTACTCAAGATTTGTTCTTTGCTCTGGTCTTCGTACCAGAACTGTTTCGATTTCCTCAAGTGGGAGTTCAATGGTTTCTTATAATAACTTTCGTTGGATTCTTACGATTCTTCTTCTTTTGGGTGCTTTCTGAACAAAATACTTAATCCTAATGATAAATATCCAAATAATTGAACAGTGCCAAATTTTGTCTGTGGCCTTCTTTAGTAGGTGGGCCATTTGGCCCATTGTTCCCCAATTTCACGCTGAGAATTGGAGTGAGAAACTGGCGATTGATAGGCCCACTCAGTGAAAGCTGCCCAAGGCGAAACTGGTACCATGCAGTTCCTTGGAATTTTTCGATTTTGATTAAAGGAAAATTTCAGCGGCAGTTCTAAAGGAAACTGATTGTCTCGCTTAGAATGTAATTGGGAGAAAGAGGACAAACTGGGCCACTAAGCGTGGTATCACCAAACGGGAACTGGACAATTATTCATAATTTTAACCATTAGAACCGATACTTTGTACTTTCCTCATTAAGCGGCAGAAAATAAGTGGTCGTGATAGAAACCGGTCAAGGCGTTGAAATGGTGGTTCTTGATCTAGAATAAACCTACACCGGAACCTGGGGGTTCAAAATGCTTGAAAATCTGCGGGAATTGCTTTACCTCATTGCCCAATGTTCGAAGTGCTGTTCGGAAATTCACATTCGAAACACTGCATCGGAGACTCCTGAGTACCGTTTCCAAATGGCTGTGAGTAATGCACATCGGGCAACTCTACGGATTCTGCTCTTTCTAGTTTCATTAAAGTTCAATTGAGGTTCCCGCCGAACTTTCTTGCTGCTTAGTATGCTAAAAGAAGGAAAAGAGCTTCTTCAGACTTCCTCCACCTTCCAATACTACTCGTAGTAAATTGAAATAAATTTCAGCTCCCTTAAGCTGCAATCAGACTGAACAAGAGCTGCATTGTCACTTCTTGAAAATTGTGCTTCTAAGAAGTTCCGCGAAAGTCTTCATGAAATAAATATGCAGGAGTGTTTACAAACAGAGTGAATAAGTTTTAATTAAGTTATTTTCGAAGTTCCGAATCCGTAAAAAAATCGTTTGACATCCTAGTCACAATGTTTTGCGACAAGATGGGTCGTGTGTGGAGGACAATATCTTCAATCAGTCAAGGGCTCAAAGATGATAAACTTCGAAAGAAGATTCACAGATTCATGTCCATCGATGTGAATTCAAGGCTGACTGCATTTCGTATCGGTAACTTATTCACGTGGCAACAGTTTCATTTTTAGACAAAAAAAAACTGCTAACACACTTAATTGATTGGACGGTGATGACGTCACGACAGTCACGCTGAACGTCCGGGAATGTGATAAGTCATGACAAGTGAGCGTGACGCTATTTCTTATCTACTGAACTCAACTCGGTTCGATTGCTTGAAAGCAGCTCGCCCTCTCTCCCTACTAGGCCAGGAAAACCCAATCAAATCAAATTGCGAAACCTATACCCGATTGCGAAATTATTTACTAAGAACGTGTGACATCTCTAGTTGAACAGAGAACTGGACTACCAGTAACCGGTTTGAACTTCCTTGTGCCATGCCTGCGTGATGTGGTCAACCCCATCTCAATGTCCCATTTCCAATGCCACCACATCCCACATGGTCGATAATCAAATGGCAACGGAACGTCGTCATTTGCAGCTCAAATTGGGAAATTGCTCTTGTTGCTACGGCAATATGCCCATCATGATTAGGTACACACTGTGTTCCGACGACGACGACGACGACGCCGTGTGGTGTTACATTATTTGCTCCTACCCATCACCAAACAAAACAGACCTTGATAAACAACCCCATAATAAGCAGAACGAGTTAATTGCGCCGTAGCTTATTGTTCTATTCTGTATCCACACGAACGGTGACACGAGCCCCTAGTCCAGTAGTGAGAAGTTAGATTGACTTCTAAATTGTTCGCTGGTAATCAATTATTTTAGCTAGATGCAATCAAGGCATTTAGCCCCCGGTAAGGTTATCCGATGTGTGAAAAACCCACTCGAGTTCCCACGAACCTGTCAGTGAACGGATCTTGGGTGCGACTCTCTTTTTGCGGTTGCGTGACAATTTAAAGTGTGTTGCACGCGCCGTACTACAAGATCGTAAACGGACAAACATTACCCCGCTTACTTTCGTCGTCAGATGGGATCAAGTTTTTGAGTGGCATTGTTGTGAATGAACGGCGCGTAGTGGACAATGCTGCCAATCTGATTGTGATTCACACATAGGTTTATTCCTCGGAAGTTGGAAGCACTGCCGCACTCATACCGACTCATCGTTCGAATGCAACACATATTATAGCAATCAGTGAAGGGTTAACAATGTGCGTTTGGTTTGTATCGGAGAACGCGAGTGAGAAACCAATACACACTCACACTCAGGCGGAGGCTGTTTGATGCACACTCGCACCTACTGTCAAGGCATTCGATTCATCGGTAGTGACCGACCAGCTGCTGCACTTGTGATAACATTGTTATGCGACAGACAGCGCGCGATCATTCAATGAATCTTGCGCAAATGATGTAGCGTGACACTTATGCAAACGAATGGGATGAGTGCTGCATGGTCACAGAAATGTATGTCTTTGAAATGTATTCAAAGTGTAACTGCGTTCTATGTAATTATTGCATAATGTAATTTTTTTCGTACATACGATAAACGAATCATGTTAACTGGTATGAAATAAGCAAATATGAAACTCTGGCGTTTATTGCGGTTAGTGTCAAATAAGATGCTAATTGAACAAACTCTTGCTGAATAGCTCTTAGAAATGTGGGTTACCTATTATTATATTATATTTTCTTATTCAGGTAGCTTTCAGCCTTAGGCTGGTTCGCTATCGGAGGTAAGCATTTCTACCCGCAGGGCTGGTAGCAAGTCTGTGTTTGCAGACTTGATTACTATTTTAATGGAAGTGTCCAAAAGGATTTCTTTCACAAAACTTCACTAAGTTTAAACTTCGTGAAACGTTATTTTCATACTCTGCGACATGTAACTCCAATGAATGATAAAAATGATCGACTATCGACCAAAATCTTAGGCCCTCGTGAAAAACACAAAATTTTGCTGTCGAACACACTTGCGAAAAGTGGCGAACCAGCCCAGGAGGCTGAAAGCCACTCTAATAAAGATAAAAAAAAAAATACTTGCGAAAACATAACATGTGCTGCTATTTTTAAAAGTTCACAGTTTATGCGGTTTACACCGCGGATGAAATAAAACATTGACAGCCACTCGTTTGAAGCGTAACTTTTTCGCTCAGCTACAGGGTTGTCCACATGCACATGCATGCGTTAAAAAGAAAAGGCATGAGAAAAAGATGCGATCCACAACGTTGGTTTTCGCTGGATACTAGATCTGTATCTGAAGTCGAACTGGCCCAAACGATAATTGAGGGGACTTCTGCCATCACAGGCGCCACAAAAATGAGCCCCAGGCATAATTATCAGGATAACATTCTAGAGAAAAAAGATTTGATATTAACGTTTATTTTACGAAGCGACCAGGAACTGGTTAGGGAAAAAATATGTTTTTCTTTGGGATCTTCTGAAGGTAATATAGAATGATGTGTAGTTTTTGTTAATATTTTTATAACTGTTTTTCCTGAAAGGCAAGACCTGACAATTCCAGTTCAGGACTCCCATAAACATTTGGCTCAAAATTTCCAAAGTAGATATTCAAATTGTACAAGTAAAGGCTGGCTAAATGTAAATTGGTACGCACAAAAAGACCTGTAACCCGTGATTCAATAAGTTTGAGAAGTCCACTAATGGTGGCTTACAGCTTTACAGTAATTTATAAAAACTTCAGAGGTACAGCATTAGATAGATTATTGTACTTTCTCTTGATGGAGCCCATCAGCACCCGTACAGTGGAAATGGACACGGAATCAGCGCATTTCTTCCATTTCGCCCGCATTTGCTGGATGTCCTTGACTGCTTCGCCACTTCGTTGAAGTCGTTGCTTTGAAGCTGCCCAGTATTTTTTGATTGGTCGAAATTCCGGGCAATTCGGAGCATTCATTGGCTTGTGGACAAAATCGATATTGTTGCATATCAATTGTGCATATCAATCGAGAACAACCTTGGAGTAGTGGCAGCTGGCCAAATCGGGCCAAAAGGTGACTTTTCCTCTATGCTTGTGGATAAACAGCAATAAACGCTTTTTTAGGCATTTTTCAATGTAAACTTGCGATGTCACCGTCGAGGATGTGACGAATTGTTCCGTTTTCGGGCCACAACTGCAAATTTTTTGCCAAATCATGACCTTCTTCGCGAACTTGTCGGCAAACACGAACTTGAATCTTCCTCCCACATCCAAACGTTCAGTCGCGATGTAAAACTTTTGCCCGGGAAATCGAGTTTGTCGTTTGTTTCGTCATCAATCAAAGTGCAGTCCTTGCAAGGGGTGTCTCACATGGATTCGATCAAATTTATTTGTTGAAATCAATTTCAGTTCCTGAAAGCAACTGCATCAATTCAAAATTTGCTGCAAATCGATATGAATCAGCTCGACAGAAAATGCGAGGCTATTGAATTTAGCAACGCTCATCTTAACTCAAATGTCAAATCGGTGCAACTGACGTAATGAGTGTGTTGCAAAATTGAGCATAAGTACTAAAACGGAATCCGTCGTTTTGAATTGACTGTAGCTCGATTGAAATTCGCTTTGCTCGATTTCAGTGAGACACCCCATGAGTCCTTGTGTTTCTTGAAAATACCGTCGTGCAGGAGCATTGCACGCTATTTGGCCTCGGAATTCTGCTTCATGTGACGGTTCAGATATATACTGGCTTTGTACGGCATGTATTCTTCCTTGGCAAGGATGTTCCGCACCGTTTGAAAATTGACGTTCTGGCAAGCTTTTGGATCAAAAGACCGGGGTTGGCTTTAACGCACCTCAACAACTGCTGCGTAGATGACGATCACTGGTTTCACTTTTTTCGCTTTCTACGCTCTGGGTTTCCTTGTACGTTTTGAGCACTCGACAAACTTTGTTTTTGGCATCTTCAGGACTTTATCCAGCTTAGTACCGGACCACTCCGGATTTCCCAGGTGTTTGTGCACAGTATTTTTTCTTTCGATTTCCATTTGACGTTATTTCTGAACTACTGATTGATTACTTTGATCAAACTTGCACCAGCTGTTCTCGAATATGCAAATATCATGCATGCGTCATATGTGTTATCATGATCATAGAAATTCAAAAGCATTTCAACTTGTGTTCAGTATGCAGGGGTGAAATAGGAAATGGTGAAGAAATTTTCATAAAAATATTTTGATATTGAACGTAAGAATTGCTTTTGAATTTTAGAAATAAGAACGGCTAAGAAAATCTAAAAGTTAAGTGAAACAACTGACTTTGTTGAATGCCAACCAATGGAAACGTTAAATAAGCGGACAATATGCCAATTCGGTGATTAAAATGTCCGATATCGGTGAATGAGCATTGATGAAAACAATATCCCAGTGCTGAATGCAAGTGTTTACAGGTAGTGATATAGTTTTCAGATCCAAATCTAGTTTAGAAACTGAGATTTCCAGTCTCAAAATAATATGATTAACTTAAAAAAAAATACTGAAAAACATTTAAACGAGCGTATTAGAAGAACGATTGTAATTGCAAAATTACGAATCTTCAAACTATTTAAAAACTGTACAAGTGAAGTGCTTGGCCAAATTTTCCTAGTTTTAACGTAGAAATACGTTTCTCTTTTCTATACCGGGTGTCATTTCAAAATTTTGAAAAATGAAAGCGCTACGCAAAAGTAAAAGGTTTTTGAACGCTAATAACTTTCGTTTGGCTGAACAAAATGGCTTTATTTATAGACTATTTGATCATGAAAACTTACAAATGATTTTGATTACATTTTCAAGTAAGTGTTATTAGTATAAGTAGGTCAACTTTTTACTTAAAAATTACCTACTCTTGCTACCATACAAATCTCCATATGAACAGGTTGAAACTATGGTTTTCCATTTCCGCCCAGGTAACCAATAAGCAGTTCCAAAGAGTCTTTACGGCAGCCTATCAAGCATTTAAGTCGCCTTAAATGCCACTTTTGGCCCAATATACGGCTGCTTTACTGCAATGCTATGATAATGCTTCATTGATGCTATTTTGCATTCGAAATGCTTATTACAGGCTACAAGCATTTAAACAGCATTTGAAATGCAGCTTTGCAGCAGATAGCATTCAAGATGCTGATATAATGCTAATATAATGCTTGTAGCATCTGAAATGCAGATTTAGGGTTGATTTACTGCATATGCTAATGCTTATTGGTTACCTGGGCGGGTACTAAAAAACGGGTGACAAATGGTTCAAAATGTCTTCTTATTTTTGTTTCATTAGGTTTCATCCTAAATTTAATACAGCCATAGTCCCCCCTCTCAGCAGCAAATTTGTTTTGCTTGTTGCCTGTGTCTAGTTTATAACTGAAGCCTCTCTTATATTTGTTCCCTACTGCATTTTCGTGCCTCTTTTTTTGTAGTCAATGTTAACAACGGCAGTATTAACATAGACTAACTCTAAGACCAGTAGGTCCCATACAAAAACGATTTTTTTCTTGGCTCAGTCAGTACTAGAACATCGGTCCCAAGCTCGGTCCCAAGCTCACTAACGCGCCCCTAATAATGAACTCACATGAACACACTCTCAAATATTCTGTCAAAATAACACAGCAAATCAAAACAAAGGCGCAAATATGTATAACAAGGTGCTGGCTTCAAGGTGTAATTCGGACCAAGGGGTTCTACAACAGTGAACCAATTTCAAATCGCTAGTTGCATATTGATTGTTGGTATTAATCACACGATTCGAAACAAAGTGATTTCATTGGGATATTCAAGTTCGATTGAGCGGCACGTACGGGTGTTTTTTTCAAAACTTTATTTAGGTAACTTTTAGCCACTTGGACTAGTTTGTCACCGGACGTACGGTTGTTTTTCTGCTCTCTTTACGAAGATTTTTTCCATCTCGTCCGTTTTCTCGCGATTGCCCGTCTGATTCGCAAATTATCGCCTGCGCCCGCTCATCTACAAGCCAGAAAGAACGCTGCAAAGGTTTGCAAGTTTCCCCGCTCGACTTATTGCCATGTCAAAGGGTCGTAAAAATCTATAATCCAAGCGGGTGCCATCCGCTTCCGAAACCATGCTGGAGCCGGGCACCTCCCAGCGGAAAAAGATGTTTGTGCCAACTAGATTACTAGAATCATCACAAGTATCTTGACGTCCGCCATTCACAGCAACGAGAATTTGATGAAATATTATGCTGTATTGGATACAGCACATGATGGTGTCCTGCTGACCAAATAAGCTGAAAATTTAAATTAATTTCTAACGCGTATCATTACCACCGTCTTTTTCAGAACGACCAATTAAATTGAACAATAAAAGAGTGTATATAAGTGAAATGTTCGTGATTTGTCCTAAACAACCATTGCATATTATCAAAAATAGTTCATTTTGGGTTGTTCAAGGCATTGTGTCGAGGGTGGCAAATTTGACAGAGATGTTTCCCTAAGCCCGAACTGAAAAAACGTAATCAATGGCTCAGTATGTAGAAATGTTATAAGAATGAACAGACCAACGCGGACCTACGTTAACCTTGCGGTTATATACCTGATATAACCCACCTCTAATTTTTCAAGATGGAAGCTGCTATTGTTTACTCATCTTGTATTCCATACGTTCTTATTTGATCTCTCTACGGTTATTATTTTGTTTCTTGTTGTTTTTGTTTATTAGGAATATGGTCTCAAAAGTTTATGTTTTAGACGCTCAGTTGCTTACAGCCTTGTACCCTACACTGGACCAAATAAGCTTAAGAATTTCATAAGGTTCAACTTATGAACGATGGTTTGGAATTTCATAAGGCTGAATTATGAATGGATTTTGTTCCACTCGACGTTGTTCTTATACGCCTTTAAGCTTTCCATATTCAAGTGTTGATATATACTAGTGGATAAGTCACTGGACCCGAATCCAGGTTGATCCATATTTTTATTTTTTTATCATCATTATATTTCATAAGATATTTTTATGAGATTCATACTGGTTTCTTATAGCAAATAATCATAATGCAACCTTATGAATATCGAAAGTTTATTTCGCTGAATGTACATATCGCACTCATCAACACATTATCCGGGACCAATGGGCTTCAATTCCGATCAGAAAAAAGACGTGTCCAAATATATCCACCGACCTCTGCTGGAATTATATCCAGTTGATTAAATCAGCACACCACGAGGTTGCAAGCTTAGACTAATTCTAAGACCAGTAGGTCCCATACAAATACGATTTTTTTCTTGGCTCAGTCAGTACTAGCACATCGGTCCCAAGCTCAATAATGCGCCCCTAATAATGAACTCACACGAACACTCTCTCAAATATTCTGTCAAAATAACACAGCAAATCAAAACAAAGGCGCAAATATGTATAACAAGGTGCTGGCTTCAAGGTGTACTTCGGACCAAGGGGTTCTACAACAGTGATCCAATTTCAAATCGCTAGTTGCATATTGATTGTTGTTGCAAGTTTAAGGAGCTACTGATAGAGCAACTGACTGACTAGCTGAGTGTTTTTTCATAACATTTTTCGATCGACCGTAGATAATCTTCGGAGTTCCCTTACCTTCTGTGAAATTTAACAGAAATGTTGAAAACCTGCAAAATTTTCCATCTTGATGAGGTCTCTGAGGAATCCTTGAAATATATATATGAGATCAAAATACAACTAGTAACAAGGTTTTCACTGTTTCTATCTCCAAATCTTCAATGAAACACAAAGCCTTGAAGTTTCCACTATCTCCCAATCTATAAATTTATGTATTTTGAAATGTTTTGAACCTCAGAAAAATATGCGTTATATTAATATATAGCAATTTGTTGGTTAATTTTCTAAAATCTCTGGTAGCACGTGAAGAAGAAACCGAGGGGCAAATCACTCCTGCATTTTCGATTCAGCTTCACGTATTAAGAAGTGCATTTAGGCATTTTTCGAACATTTTTCAACGCATTGATGCACTTTAGTACGCATTAATTGCACATTTTTGAGCGCATTTGATATATTTGTGCATTTTTTAGTGCATTGAATGCACTGGTGTACTTTTCAACGCATTTTTTTCAAATGCATACACATATCCGATTCAGTTAAATATGTAATGATTAGCCCCTCGGAAGAAACTACTCGATTTAACTCACATTTAATGTTCAAATCAACCTCCTTCCCAATCGACGAACCCCTTACAAGTGGCCATAATTAGCAAATCAAACGCGTGACATTGCATCCCGAAATGTCGTAATCGGTCGACTGCAACAAAACAACAACCCCTCAACTACTTTCGGGCCCATCAATCAGCACAGTGTTTACTCCAATCTCCACTGATGTCGCACGGCATTAATCCACCTTTCGACGGGTGTGTTGGGTTCGTGCCAGCCGGTGTCACCCATACTTGTATGAATGGAATGAACACATGGCTCGCGCATGATTTTAATTCATGATGATTGGTGCTACCTGCGAACGCACACCATCAAATCATCATGTGAGGTTGTTTCCGATCGTCATCAATCTACCCGCCACCGAACCAAACCAGAAAGACTTCTTTCTGGTGGATGGTGTTTGTGATGTTTGCCAGATTATTGTACACACATTAGGGTTCTAGCGTGTGTGTTGAGTTATACAAACTGCACAATCAAAAGTGGTAAATGGTTTCTCTCGTGCGTGTGTAGTCGGCTATTTGCTTGGAACGTGGTGAATCGTGAAAAAAGTAACATAATACAAACAATTTCAGAGCCTCCTGTGTATATTTCATTCGCCATTTTGTTAAATACAATTCCCGTACGGAAATCGGAAATAGGACCTACAGTGTGTGCGGCGGTGTTTGGTGTGCTGTGTGCTCCTTGCATGGCCTACTGCTTGCTGTGTGTGTTCCGGTGCGACTACGGATAATGACGTGCGGTGTGGCAAGTAGGGAGGAGAGTGAAGTTTTCTGCTCGATTTTTTTTTCGCTCATTGGACATACCATCACGACGACGGTATACCCGAAAGCATCCCATCTATCGAGTTAAAAGTGGAAAAGTGACCGTGCCGGAAGTTCGTTTCGGGTGGTGGAAAAGTTTTTCTTCGGTGTCTTTTTAAGTTGTCTTCTGAGAAAAAAGGATAATGTTCGACCGAAACCACCCTGCCGAGGGCGGCAGCAGCTCACCGGTGGTAGTATAGGACTTGTACATGGGACGAAGGAGTCAATGGTACGCTCATACACACACAGATCGCCCATTTGCCCAATATACTCGCAACAGCACTCGTCAGTTTGAGTTCGTGAGGAAAATACCAAACAAAAAAAAAGTGACAGAAGAAGGGAATAGTTTTGTTTTGTGGAGAGAAACGTCAAAATTCGGTGGAGAAAAAAAATAGTGCAAAAGAGTAAATTTGTAATTCTTAAAATAATTAAACTTATTTCGTGTAGAAATCGGGGTTTGGTGCTTTGGAAAAATGTGTTCCTGTCAGCCATATTGCTTTCGATGTGTGGTGCTCCGTCGGTCTGGGTTGTCCAAGTAGTGTGGTGGAACGACGACGGACAGCGGATGATACATGGTGGCGCGAGAGAATCGTCGGAGAGAAAGGAGTTTATCTGATTAGCAACACGAGACAAACCGTGTGGTCGTCGTCATCGTCATCATCGTCCGAGTGTGTTCATATACAACACAGAACAGAACACAAAACAAGCGGACTGAGGAAGCTCCCAGTTTTTTCCCTCCCGGTTCTGTGGTGTGTACAACAGCCGAAAACAGCAGTGGCAAGTGTGGAGCCCCACCGCGGAGCGCCTATTTATTTGGCAACAACAAACGGATAGTCATACGCATTCAGGAACGTCAGGAACAAGGCGAATAATTATTTCGAGATTTGCTCTCTGCTCTTCCCGCAAAATTTGGCCTACCGTCGGGCGGTGGAGGATGGATGCGATAAGTAATTGAAGTTTCAGCTCGGTTTTGAAGCATGTAGCTTGTGAGGGGGGGCAGTGAGAACTGCAGACAAATTGCAGGAAATTCCGTGCAGTTGAGGAAAAAGAAGGTGAAGATTTTCCGTTTGGATGGAAGGATTGGATTGAGCATTCAAAACCCAATCAGGATTTTGAAATGAATAATAACTAGCAATATTTGCTGTTTGGAAGCATGAGCTTCGGAACAAGTGGATCGGTTAGATTGCGTTGTTTTTGCACAAAGTTGGGCAACGACTTCAATTTGGATTGGCATCTAAGCAAATATAGGCGTAAAACAGTCAAATTATTCGGAGAATCGCAATGGAAATAACCAGAACAGTTGCGTACAAGACAAGATCGTATGATTGACTTAGACTTCATGAGACTGTTTGTTGCATATACATTTGGAATTCCCGTGGTTAATTCCCGCTCGATTATTGTGCTGTGAATTCCATTCAGGAACGGATTTTCTTCTATCGGCATCACTAACTGTTTCTCGGAGTTTTTGGCGGACTTTCGATGTTGGTGAAAATTTGCTGACTCTGCTGCAACTCCGAGTGTCACGTTCAGGAGATTGTACACTGAACCCAAACATCCTCCTTTTATCGAATGAATGCTCCGTCGAAATCGCACTTTCGAATGATAGATGCAAGCGGAGGACGATTTTCCAGAAACCAGATGATTAGCCTTCTAATGTTGAACAACTAATAATACGCGAAGTGAATTGAACCTCCCGTTCAAATTCGAATGCACGCTGTATGAAAAATCGTCATCCCAAAGTGGAATGCGTATTGCATTGGAAAAGTCCTATAACGCAAATCATATGAAATGAGGATGACAAACATTCCATTTTACATCATTCGATAAAAACCTATCAGTCGGTATCAGAACTAGTACCATCACGAATAAAGGATCAAAACCCGCTAACTTCCTACGGAGTCACGCAAAACTATTTCCAGACTCCTTCAATTGTTGTGCTCCCTTTGCAATCTTTGCTTAACGGTTGAGGAAGTGTAACCACAGAGAACAGACATTGATGTCCATATACCTTTTCTTGTAAAACGTGTGTAAAAGTTAATATGGGCAGCCGGTATAAAAAGCAAGTGCAGAGAAAAACAATCAAAAGTATTCACATTATGTGCTAGGCTTTGTATTGATAAACATTGACAAGACAGTTAACGCACAACTGTGGCGCCGCCTACCAGGAGCATAACGACATACATTTGAAATGTCGGTTTATAGTTTTACACAAGTAGCGGACCGAAGATGAACGTCTGTTCTCTGTGGTGTAACGTGGAATAATTTTATGCCGGTGAATTACTTCAAACTTTTCATAAATCGCTATTGCTCTACACAGTTTTGATACAAACTTCATATTAAATTTGGTTGATTGTCATACGAAACATGATGATGATCGTCATACGGATCGAACCATAAGACAAGCATCCGATTTCCGAATGCTTTTCGTTAAAGGGCGCAATCGAATTTCTTTTCAGACGATCTTGGGATGACGTTTGGGTTCAGTGTATTATGAAGAACAGGCTGTTTGCGATAACTTAGCTGGCATGTGCCAGATTTGTGACGACATGTTTTCCTATTGAAGACATTGGTTGGTGTTCTGCACTGAACCGATTTATCATTATCGATTCGTATGAACCCTCAAATCAATTTGAAACCCAAGAATCGCCTTTTCAACGATGGATCAGGATGAGAGTTTTGAAATGAGATGATACTGATGTCGAATACCGTATCTACGAACAATCATACAAGAAGCGATTAATAATCGCAATGTTTTTTTTCCGGAATGCATTTGGTATAAGCATGAATCGAATCGTTCGTTTAACATTCGATGGTCTGATGAAAAATGCAGTAATAGTTCACGAAAAAGCCAGTTAAACACACTTTTCAATTGTTAAATTGAAATGCTCGTCTGAAAAAGGACGATGGAGAAGCCACGCGTTAGCTGTTTCCGGGTTTGGGGTGATTCAAAAATGACGTCCATCAAATTTCAGGTTTTTCAACCCCCCTCCCCCCCCTCTGTCACACTTTGTCACAAATATGATTACCCCCCCCATTGGACGTCACACTTCTGAAAAAAGAATATATGCATATTGGTTTTATCGATTTCAATAATAACGTGTATTTTAGTTCAAATTGAATCATTTACATGTGTAAAGTTCTTCTGTCCACGGATAAGGGAAGTGTGTTTTGATGGAAATAACTGGCAGAGATAAGTGAAGATATTTGTTCGACATTTTTTCTTCTGTATAAAACGTAGTTTTTTAAATATTTTTTTTAAACTGCACTCACTTAAGAAACATTTTAGTTTTGAATTTAAAATAATCTTAGTTAAAAAGTAGAAGAAAAACTTGACTGATTATGATTCAGAAATGCCTATTCAATTAATAATTTCATTGTATATTTTTATTACTCTTGATAAATATTAAAGTTGCGATAGTTTTTTAAGATTCAAAAACAAAGCTTTATTAAAATATGGTGATTCGTAGATTTTTCTCTAGACCACATCGGTATGAGTGGCTACATTAACATCTTTACAACCATCAAACTAACTAGATTACAATGGATAAAATTTAAGAAATGGGGAGTTTTAGTTGAGTTTATATCATTTTTAGATTTTCCAATAATACTTACTTTAAAAATTCATAACTCATGAACCACACTCATGCACTTACACATCTATGTATGAGATAACCCCGGGTCTAATGTGGAAACCGGTGTTTTTTCCTCACTTTTGTGCATAAGTAACAGATTTTTGAGCAAAAGTTACCGCATAATCGGGCAAAATCTGGCTTAAACACCATTGACTGATCTCAGTTCCGCTCTGGTGAATAATTAAAGTTTGCAGTGCAAACTTTGTAAAACATCAATTGAGTTTTAAAAAGTGCTTGAAATTTTCTAATCAATATTCAGGAAAGATATTTTACACAACATTATTTCACGGTTAAGGAAAATTGTTCGGAACAATCAGAAAAACACCGTTTGTATGGCGAAAAACATCAAACCAACTTTTATGCGATTGCAAATTTTGATATATCGATATTGGATGTTGATCTCGAGATATGGAAAATTATATGGAAACATACATAATTTTTCTTGTAGAGAAGACGCGCAAAACATCATGCCTCGTAGAAAAAGTACTGAAAAATCTTGAAATTACTCAAAAGTCCGAAAAAGAATATGATCAGAAAGTGAAAAAGAAATGAAATCATGATTATTCCAACAGAAATAATTGTTTTTGATTGCAAAATTTGATATTTAGAACAATACAATTTGAAAGCGATGAGTTTTTTGTTTTTGAAATATATCGAGGATTTTCGTGAGTTACATTGAACAGTCTAGGAAATTCCACTGATATTTCATACTGGGAGATCAAAAAATGATCGCACCTTGACATGGGTTTCAAAAATCAATATTCCAATTTTGTGAGCAATTTTGGTATAGACGATGTTATTTTTCGATTTTCCTGAGCCCTAGAAATTTTTGTGTAAAAATTTGCAATTTCATAATTTTTCAGTTTGCTGAGATAATTTAAAGCACTTTCCACCACAAGAATATTTTCCTTAGACAATCAGTTATCGAATTTCATAATTTTACCCTATTTTGAAATTTCCATACAGGACTGAAATCATAATTTCTTGTTGATAATAAATTGATTGATTTTTTTTCGCAAAGGATGGTGTTTTATTCAAAGTTCCCGACAGTTTCTCTCAACGTTAAAATTGTGTGCAACACTTAGTCTAGATCATATTTTTTATTGCCAAGAAAATTTCAAGCACTTTTCGATTCCTTAATTATAAACTTTTTTAAAGTAGCAGGTTCTTCCTGACCGCAATCCTTAAGCACTGTCCCATATTCTATAAAATCAAGATTTCAAGATTTATAATATTTTTGTTACTTTCAAAATAGAATATGCTAACTGAAAAGATTGTTCGCGTACGTATTTATTTTTAACAATGCTGTTTTTTTCTATAAAAAATGTACATGTTACTCCAAATTCATAGCCTCACCTCTCTGAACAGCTGACGCTCCATGCTGACCAAGATCAACCAACGTCTTCAGCAACTAACGATTATTCCAGAAAGTATAAGCACAGACAGACGTTTAAGCAAGAGCAAAATTAATCAATAACTTTGTGTAAATTTTCAAATCGCTAGCAAGCGCTAGCGTAAGCAACTGTTGCTTCACTAACGCTACGTAGTTCACTTGGTCGAGGTGCCTAATAATGTGGTGAAGTTGCGGCATCTGCTAGCATGTCAAAATATCACTCGGTCTTTCGCCACATGCCACCCGATATTGACACGATGTTTTGACGTGCAATTATATGCCACATATCGTCTACAAAACTGACAGATTTGCTTTTGCTAAATGCTTATTGACATTTCTAGACAAAATAGTCAAAAGGTCGAAAGTAACATTTGGTGCTTGATCCCACCAACAAAATAGCACCAAAAATAGATACAAGGAGTTATTACCCTCCAGTTGGTAGTGGATGTAGATGTTAGGAACCTGGTATTTCCAGGAAATTTAAGTTTTAAGTCATTGTTTACAAATGTTACTTTCGACCTTTTGACGATTTTCTCTAGATTTAGCGATTCCTTTCAAATTGACGGTTGCGGAAATTTACACAAGTCGAGATTCAAGCTTGAATGGCTGTGGTATAAGCACACCTTATTTAAACGGTCATTTTGAATATAATGAAATATTTCAACATGTTTTGGCTGCGTCCTTTTGTTTGCTCATTTCTGAATGACAAAGCATAAAAAGTGCTCAGTTTTGTGTTACCTATCAAAATGCGCGGTCTTACTCCGGAACACCGAAAAAGTATCGTGCACAAATGGTGAACTGTGAGCGGACTCTCCTTAAGAAAATTGGCCAAGGAAGAGAGTATAAGCGTCGGAGCTGTACGATCTGCGGATCGAAAATATAGAGAAAAGTGTACGTTTGAAGATGCGCCAAAGAGTGGTCGGAAATCCGGTCCTGTTAGTCCGGATATCGATAAAAAGATCTGGGATGGCAACAAGCGAAAACCAGCGACTTCCGCTCGGGATGTTGCGAAAAAACTAGGGACCTCGTCGAGTAACGTCATGCGTGCCAAAGAAAGACTTGGGCTAAAAACATACAGAAAGCAGAAAAACCCAAAAGAAACCCAAAACAGGCCACGTCCGTGAAACTACGGGCCCGCAAACTCTACGATTCGTTATTGTGTAGAATTCCTGGTTGTATAATAATGGACGATGTGAAACTAGATTACAAAACGCTTCCCGGACCACAATTCTGTACTGTAAGCGAAGACAAAGACCGAAAAATTCGGAAAGAAGGTTATGGTTTAGCAGGCAATATGCGAGTGTGGTAAAACATCTAGTCCGTACATCACAACGGAGACGATGAACACCCAGAAATTCGTTGAGGAATGTCTCCAGAAGCGATTATTGCTGATGATCAGGCAGCACGAAAGTCAAGTAGAATGGTACAAAAGTCAAAATGTATGTTTCGTGCCGAAAGACATGAATCCGCCGAACTGCACGGAGTCACGGCCAATCGAGACTTTTTGGGCTTTAACCAAAGCAAAGCTTCGAAAATTCATAAAACCAGCGGACGACATCCAAATTTTTAAAAAGATTGACCAAAAGTGGTCAAAATGGTGGGAAGTACCACTGTGTAGAAGCAAATGGGTCATTGTCAGCGACAGAGGCCAGGTCGTTCAGTACCATCCCAAAGCCAACTGGGTCGATTTGAAATCAACCGCCTTGAGCACTAACGCTACCACATTACTTTGACAGTTGTTTCGATTGTCTGTCTACACAATACCTCTAGCGAATAAAAGCGACCACAAAGTAACACTATGAATACTTTAAAATTTAGATCGGATAGCTTAAATTCTATTATCAATTAAGACACATTAAAATTGTAAGTAAAAGTTGAATTTATTTAAAATAATGTTAACTTAAAGTTGATATCTACAGTTCAGCACAAATATTGAAGAATATACAGTTACATTAGACGAAAAACATACGCAACAGAAGGTCTGCTGGCTTAAAAACCTTTAGTATATCTTTCGGTTTCGAAGCTTCCGTTTTCAAGGTGCTAATTTTCGATTTGAAAAGTTCTTCACAATAGGATTCGTTTTTTATATCTTGCCAGTATTCACACACCACGGTTGGCTTGTTAATTACACAGCGGGTATGCACGACAAAATACAACACAATAGGATTTTCAACAAAATCAAACTTCGACGAAGTTTCAGAATGAAGCACAGCTCATGCGGTTCGTGCTCATTGACGATAAGAACAGTAAATAAATTTTATGCACTCACACAACTAAGTAAAATGTGTATTTTCATTTACCGTACACCCAAAACTTTTAGACGCCTTTGTTTTCGTATTAACGCTGACAAATTTCAAATGCAAAATTGTTGGATGTCACATTTTGATAACCCCCTCCCCCCCTGTCACATATTGTCACAAATTTGATACCCCCCCTCCCCCTAAAGAGTGGACGTCATTTTTGAATCACCCCTTTATTGAGCACCAGGACATCATCATTTGCTATGTTTACTCCGGTACTAGTTTAATCAACTCCACGTCACTGTGAAGGGCGAACTTTAAAATACGTGAGAAGATTCTGGTATTCCAGTTGTCCCGAACGGCGTTTCCTATCCTCCAGGATTTTAGCTGCCAGAAATTTCATCACAGTAGCTAGATTGGTTCTAGCTTGTTCCCGGGCTTGTTATGAGGATCAAGCGTAGGCAAAGTCGATCAAACCATCTGCTGAAAGTTAAAGTCTAACACTGAAATCTGTGTTGATATACTAATCTAAGACCCCGAATATACCACAAAAGTTCAGTGGACTCAGTGGTTCTACGCCCAAAAAAAAGACCCCGAATAACCATCGCATCATTAGTTTGGTGGCCATATACCAAAGAAAAATCAACTCAAAGAAAGCTGGGGGACTACAAAGACTTGCTACTCCCTCAATAATGGGCAGCACAGCGAGTATGGCACTAGATGCTGTTGTTTATATGCCTCCGTTGCATTAACTACTTATTCATTTAGAAGCAGAAAGGAGGGTTCAACGGACAAATCGCTTTCTAGAAGGTGTTCATAAAGGACAGTGTTCTAAAACCCATTGATATTGATTCTCTTGTGAAGACAAAATTCATTTCAGTCGTTTATACAATGTGAGAGATCCTGGTCGTGATTTGTTGGAAAATCGAGGGCCAAATATTCGTCCAGGATCAATTGTCTTTTATGCAGACGGTTCGAGATTGGACCATCTTGTGGGAGCTTGCGTAGAAACTATAGACATTCAAATATCTGTATTATGTCTGATAGTCAAGCACCACTGAATGCTTGAAAATCGGCAGCATTGAATCCCAAACTTGGAAGGGAATTGGCCTGTCAAAACCAAGTTAACTTATGTTGCTTTCCTGGGCACTGCGGATTTCAAGGAAATGAAAAAAGGGGAACCCAAATGTTCAACCTGTTAATATTTAGATTTGTAAGACAGCAAAAGTAGGTCACTTTGAAGCGTATAATTTAACTATTTATACTTATTCGTCTTCTTATTTAGCATTTCAAGCTCAAGCTAAAATGTTGATGGTCTCGCATAGCCTTCCCTAAGGAACTAAATTTATCTAGATTAAAGCAAACAAATTATGTACAAACTCTTCAAAATTACAGATCGTTACAATAGTCTGCAAAATGTTTTAAAGTGTGGACTTGTCCGAAGTTCAGCTTCGTTTTGACGCAGAACTTACGTCTCTCTTTTCTATTCCTGTATAGGGGCGCCGTTTTAAAATTTCTGAAATTGAAAGCGTTACACAGGTTGGAGATTTTGAACGAAAATATCTCCTCTCTGGCCCACAGAAATTTTGGGACAAGTATTTTATTCGAAAGGTAGAACATCAAAGCTGACTCCATGTTGCTAAATTCATTCATTACATTTCTTTAAACTAAATAAAATGTATTGTCTAAACGCACAAAGCTATTGGTCGAAAATGACATCATATTTGCTGAAGTTAGCAGAAGCAGATAATTTTTCATCTCCATGCGAAGCGCTAGGAGCGGACAGTAATTTTATTGCTAGAACAAATAGACATGAAGAGAAGGTGTATTGATAGATCCGTATAGAGTTACGGCAGGCTTTGAAAATTGAAAGAATACAAGATTGAAAACGAGCGGAGGGCATTTGAACGGTAGTATACGATCAGGCACATAACCCTTTGTCATACTATCCCATGCAGGATAGGCAAGGGCGGAAATCCCCTTGACTGACAAAAGGTTATGCAACCGATCGGGCTCTTATACTACCTATTGCTTGTTTCTAGTTCAAGCGATTTGTCCCTCTCCTAATACTGCCTAACACGGGTGAGAAATTATCTCCCGCTGTTGGGTTTATTTTTAGCATGCACCGCCTATTTCATATTTGCGCCATGCTCTGATTGGTTTACTGCCGTTATTCGCATAACTGTCCCATGTATATAGGGTATCCCATAGAACATGGGACAGTTATGCGAATAGCGGCAGTTTATACTGCCACAGTAACCGTGCCAACGATTATAAAACATATGGAAACTTTTAACCAACCATCAGTTCTCGCTGTGCATCCGTATGTGACAGCCGTGTTTGTGGAGCCCGTTGGTAGAAAACGCCGCCCGCTAAAACAAGAAGACCAGAATCATCCCACGTGACCTGGAGTTGGCCTTCCGCAACAAACAAACAGACGCAAGGAGCTGAACAAACTTTTCTCCGGTGTGACCATTTCACAGAGTGGTGTCCTGCCAAACGTCCTGCAGCCCAAGAAGATTGAGAAGAAAATTTCAATCGCGAACCATGTTTCCGTAAACATAGGATCCATTTTACACTTGCAAGCACGCATTCAACAAACAAAATATTATTGACAGTGAGTTCGAGCCGTACAGCAGTTTCTATAAATTTTTGTGGAGAACCAATAGTAAAGCCTCACACACTAATAGCATAGGGTTTCATGGTTCTTTAGACTGAATAAAATATAGTAGAAATTTATTGATTCTATGACATCAACAAACAGTCCAACGTCAAATTTGCAGTTATGTTACTGACATAATTCACCGCTTTCGTTTTTTTTACGTAGGACCACGTTTGTGTTTTCAATACTGAGCTACATGTTGCGAGTGCAAAAAGGTGTACCGTCACGAAACATGGCTAGACTTTTAAAGTTAATATCTCAGTCACTTTTTTCGACTCGTTCGACTCGCAGACTAGACCCATTAGTTCACCAATTCCATACGAGGAACCTGAAGAGGTTAACTGAAATATTTGAAAGTAGTTTACTGGATGATTTGAAGGCAACCCACTAAATATCTAGATGTAGTTTGAGAATGTCGGGCTGAAACCCTACGTGAAGGCCTCATGAAAGTATTTGGAAATATTTGAAAGTTACAAGAAGTTTTAATAGAAGTTCACCAGAAAAAAACTGCTGGAAGAATGGTTGAATATTTACGAACATATGAGCTAGTGATCTCAATAAGGTTTGGGATATTTTAATAGGAACTGTCCGTAAATAAACGTCTATTTGCTTAAATAGGGCGTTTAAATGGTCGATTTGACGAACCCCAGTGTTGGTCCATATGAGTAAGCTAAGCAATTTTTCATCAGGTGGTGTTCGGAAACCTTAAAATATTGGGGTAGTCTGAGAAAAAACGGTTGTATTATCTGAATCAAGCCCCTCCTAAACTATCGACGAAGTTCCACTGCAAAAATCTTATAAACATAATAATTTTGAAGATCAATATTTTTGAGATGCCGGCGTCGGTGGTGTAGTGGTAAGCGTGACTGCTACTGGCACCCCAGTGGGTCTGGGTTCAATCCCAGTCGACGTCGGTGGTTTTTCTGAGACGAAAAAATCTTGGTCACGTCTTCCTTCGGAAGGGAAGTAAAGCCGTTGGTCCCGGTTCATAGTCATGAGTCGTTAGGTAGGGTCCAGGTGGTGGAGTCGTCTCCCTGGCGTCGGTGATTGTCACCATGTGAGGAAATAGGCCGACGGAAAATAAAACATTAAAAAAAAAAAAAATATTTTTGAGAAGAACTATCTAGACGATCTACAATAAGTCCACATATACAGTGCCGGACATATGCTCAGCAACTGGGTAGACAAATTGTGAATTTCTGTGCTTTTCTTGGGAGTTAGCAGTAGCGAGAGTATTGCTGTACTGCAAATATCAGCACTTACTACAAGTGATCTAACATCCATGTACGGAAAAAAAACCGTGCCCAGTTCCGTGAACTGCAGTAATGAATTCGAGAACAAGCAAAAATACACCATGAACTAAATAACGTTTAAAGGGAAAAATCCTGAAAACGTGAACTAGTTCACGGTCCGTTTTCATATTCGGGAACGCTTTTTTTTCATATAGCACAGAGAACAGACGTTTATCTCCGGTCTGCTACTTTAGTAAAACTTTAAACCGACATTTTAAATGTATGTCGTTATGCTCCTGGTAGGCGGCGCTGCAGTTCTGTGAACACTGTCATGTAAATGTTAACATAACCTGAAAAGCTTTGTTTGTTTTTCTCTGCACTTGCTTCTTATACCGGCTGCTCATATTAACTTTTACACACGTTTTTCAAGATAAGGTATATGAACATCAATGTCTGTTCTCTGCAGGGATCTGACGAACAGTCATTTACCTGTAGTCAACATATGTAATTTCCGTCAAAATATTCATTGTTTGTAAACAATACAGGCATTCCTACCCGTAGTAACAAACATCAGACTTATTCAATTAAGGCCCGTGATATGTTGCATACTGTCAAACGCTAGTAAATAGGACAGAGTTGCCAGACCCCTGGTTCTCTGTGCATATAGCTTATAGTATGTTGGCAGCACTGCTCTACAACTTTAACGAGCTTCCAAAGATACGCGACGAAAATTAAGCACCTGTCAAATTTGCTAATCAAACCAAGTGTTGTGCAATAATTTAATGGTTTGTAAACTTTCTCAGTTACTCAAGATTGGTGATTTCTTGCTTAGCTAATGTCGTTGTTGCGGGGTAGCCGCAGACCAGCAAAAAATCAATTTATCGACTAAAAGCAGAGTAAGACTTCAGTCTGCAAGACACTCTTGGAGCTGGGATGTATCTAAATGGCAAACGGTATTGTTCAGTGACGAATCCGAAATCAACCTACGGAATGTAACGAGTATGTGGACCGCTTAGTTTGGGGATGCTCTTCTAGAAAAGGTATAGGACCTCTTCATCGCATTGGTGGTAAACGGTGACATGTATCGAGAGATTGTGGAAAATGTGATTTTACCACATGCCGAAGATGGAATTTCCGCTGATTTGGAGGTATTAACTAGACAAGCATTCGTGCAAAATTGTGAAACAATAGTTCCTAGCTCACATCATCTGAAGTTGCCTTGACCAATTGTAAACCTCTTTCGGTTTTCGCACTATATTTAAGTCGCGTACCGCTACGGATGCTCTTATAGAACTAACGTAGCTAGGTTGATTTTTGGTAAATGTCAGCTGCCCTTTCAGTGCGCCATAGGACTCAGCAAAGTGTAGCTGAGTGTTCTGACCGAGAATGACGATTTGGCAGGCACTTATATGGTGTCCTTCGTGTCTCCATATTCTCGTGTCACCCGGTCCTGTCAGTGGCTATATACGACGGGAAAATTCTATTTTGACGTAACTCCAAGCACCAACCACCTAAACTGTCTTTCCCTGAATGATGAAGGAATCTATTCCTCGATTTTGCCAGTGCCTCTTGCTCCTATATGACTGAAAAGGTGAAGGTGGAAGCGATTTGGCAGGCGTTTTTAGCATGCTTTTATCTTTTTCTAGTGTAATTTTTCAACCTTGATCCAGTCGATTCGAATAGCTTAGAATGACGGAGAATGAAGTACCTTGGCTGTCATCTAGGCTGCCCTTCGTTTCTCCTCATTCCGGGTTTGTGCACTTTCTGGCCTCAACCAGGTAGAGAATAAAAGTGAAGGGCATCCTTATGAATGTTACTCATTATACCTCCCTTATTGGCCAGACCATGGATTCAAAATTCGCAGTTATTTACTAATTTAAAGTCGTCTCCATTCTATTCGTATAATCGCCGCAGTTTACTGTGTTGTCGCTTCCAACCGAGTGACTCATCTTGCGGGTTATGTGCTTCTTCTCGTATTCGTCGCCGGTTCGTCTTCTTCCTCCTCCGTAGTCTGAACGATGGGTGGTTTTCCCTGCAACTGATGCAGTTCGTAGTTCATTCGCATGAAGCTGCAAAACCTCGAACTGAGTTAAGTCTGTTGAACACAATGAAGTGAAACTGTGGATTTGGCGCGCAGTTGCCCAGTTATCAATTGGAAGCATATACATGTTGCTGTCGTGCTTGCATTTCTGTATACTCACTGCTTTTGACATCCTTCTGCTATTACTAAGTTTATTCAATTTCCCCTGATTATTCAAACTAACAGTTCCCCCTTTTCTCTCTTTCATTCCATTTCCAGATGTCTGCCGGTACTCAATTGCAGATGGCACCACAGACAACCATAGTACAACAAGTCGGCCAAAATCATCTCCATACGCATCATCTACAGCACCCGCAGCAGCAGCAGCAGCAGCAACAACCGCCACACCCGGTGCAGCAACCGCAGCACTACAGCAATCATCAGCAGCAGCCGCCTCCGCCGCCGCCGCCGCAAGCAACGTTAGGAGGTGGATTGGTCGCACCGCAACAGCTCGGTACGCTCACTAGCTTGCAGCAGCAGCAGCAACAGTCACACTACACCAACAACAACAAAGATCAGGACTCGAATATGAGCACCGGATCGTCGCATAGTGATAAGGAGTTAGAGCCTATAATCAATACCCCGACGCCGGAGAAGATTCCCCGGACGCCGTCGGATCGGAAACGGAAACGGAAAGCACCGGACGATAACGGTGGCCCCGGTGGAGGAGGAGGAGGCGGAGGAGTAGGCGGAGGTGTGGTAGGAGGAGGTTTAGTCGGTGGGCATGGTCGTGATAGAGATAGTGTTAAGGGTCCGCGTTTGTCGATACCACCATTAGGCGATAGTAAGAAAATTAATGACTACTTTTCCAAGCATCCGGTCAACTGTCAACACCGGTCTCATCCGGCCGGTACCGGAGCCGGTGGTCCCCTAGGAGCAATAAGCAATTCTGGCCCACAGGCACAGCCTGGCCTGCCTGGCAGTGGCGGTGGTGTCGGCGTGAGTCAAGGGCAAAGCCCGCAGATTTCCGCCAAAAGTCCCAGTCCCCAGCAGCTTGGTCAGTATCCAATGTATCCACCTAGTCCTCAGCCACAGCTCGGTTCTGTGGTAACCTCCAGTGGTAATCTTACCAGCGCGGCCGCGGCGCAGGATATCTACGTGCGTTCCCAGCGCGGTACTGCCGCATCTTCCACACTAGTTCCTCCATCGTCAGTATCCGCCACGTCGTTACTAAACTCATCCTCATCTGTCGTTTCCGCTGGTGGTGTCGTCGTTCCAAACGTTCAACAACAGCAGCAGCAGCAGCAATCGCTTCGAGATCGAGATTCTCAGCCACCTCCACCTCCCCTGCCTCCCTCGGCCGTTGTTGCGTCGCAGCAACAGCAACAACAACAACAGTCAACACAGCAGCCAGCGCAATCGCAAGCGATCGCACAATCGCAAGCTGCCCTGGTGGCCCAAAACTCTTCACTAGCCATCAATAGTCTAGCGTCGTTAAATCATGCCAACAATGGTACCAACACTAGCAGTAGTAGTCACAGTCTACAGAATGCCCAATCGTTAGCTCAATCAACTCCCCTGATACAGTCGCAACCGCCGACGCCGCCGGCTCCGCAAATGGTCTCCGCCCAGACCCAGACGGACCTCACGCTGGCGGACATTGCCGAACGGGACACTGATTTCGAAACCTCCCGGACACGGGTCGACGAACTGTCGCGGTTATCGGACGAGCAGAAATGCCAAATCACCGCTCACCAAAAGGTGATCGAGCAGCACAAGAGCCACATCAACAAGTGCATCGACGTGGTGAAGAAGCTGCTCAAGCAGAAGAGCAACATCGAGAAGAAGGAAGCGCGGCAAAAGTGCATGCAGAATCGGCTACGGCTCGGGCAGTTTGTCACCCAGCGGGTCGGGGCCACCTTCCAGGAAAATTGGACCGATGGCTACGCATTTCAGGAGCTAGCAAAGTAAGTACTCCCCCCCTCCCAGCATAACTTTACACACTATCATTAACGCTCTTATCCCTTTGAAACAGGCGCCAGGAGGAGATCACTGCCGAGCGGGAGGAGATCGATCGCCAGAAGAAATTGCTCATGAAGAAGAGGCCGACGAACAGCGAGAGCAGTAGGAAGCGGAACAACTCCAGTACGTCGTCGTCGGTGGCGGCCAGCTCGGGCGTTGCCAGCGGTTCGGCCGCCACCCAGCTGGCCTCGTCGCTGCACAATGGCAACGACAATACGTTCCTAAAGCCGGACCCGGTGGTGAGCAGCAATACCACCTTCACCATCCAAGAGTACTACGAGTGCGATGAGATACTGAAACTCCGGCAGAATGCCCTCAAAAAGGAGGACGCCGATCTGCAGCTGGAGATGGAGAAGCTCGAACGGGAACGGAATCTACACATCCGGGAGCTGAAGCGGATACACAACGAGGATCAGGTACGGTTTCCTGATCACTGTTTCCCCTTGAAAAAACCTAATCGCCATTCGCTGTTACAGTCACGCTTCAACAATCATCCCGTGCTGAACGATCGGTATCTGCTGCTGATGCTCTTGGGCAAAGGTGGCTTTTCCGAGGTACACAAAGCGTTCGACCTGAAGGAGCAACGGTACGTGGCCTGCAAGGTGCATCAACTGAACAAAGACTGGAAGGAAGATAAGAAAGCTAACTATATTAAGTGAGTCATTTCGGGAGTCAACTAATTTTTCCGATGATCGACCCCTAATCTTCCAACTTTTCGTATTTTTCAGGCATGCGCTACGGGAATACAACATCCACAAGGCGCTGGATCACCCCCGGGTGGTCAAACTGTACGATGTGTTTGAGATCGATGCTAACTCATTCTGCACCGTGCTGGAATACTGTGATGGGCATGATTTGGATTTCTATCTGAAGCAGCACAAGACGATACCGGAGAAGGAGGCTCGATCGATCATCATGCAGGTAATGCTGAACCCAAATATCCCACGCACGGAATCAACGTTTCATTCGAACTTCCCTCCTCTTCCTCTCCCACAGGTGGTATCGGCGCTCAAATACCTAAATGAAATCAAACCCCCGATCATCCACTACGACCTGAAGCCGGGCAACATCCTGCTGACGGAGGGTAACGTGTGTGGTGAGATCAAAATTACCGACTTCGGTCTGTCCAAGGTAATGGACGAAGAGAACTACAATCCGGACCACGGTATGGATCTAACGTCACAAGGTGCTGGAACTTATTGGTGAGCAACCCGGAATAGAAAATGAAGATTTTCTTTCCAACCTCGTCCGTCCGGGTGGAGGTGGCGCGACATGGCCATGGATGGAGCGCCCGAAAACACCGGCACGGGACGAGTTTCCCACCACAGCGTGCGCGGATGATGGCAACAATGACGCCGCTGCTGTGTGCCCTTTCCAAACCTCGATCCATACTAATGCGTTTTTCGTTTTATTTTGTTTGCTCTCCCATCAACCGTCTAGGTATTTACCGCCGGAGTGCTTCGTCGTCGGTAAGAATCCGCCGAAGATTTCCTCCAAGGTGGACGTGTGGAGCGTCGGGGTGATATTCTACCAGTGTCTCTACGGGAAGAAGCCCTTCGGGCACAACCAGTCGCAGGCAACGATCCTGGAGGAGAACACCATCCTGAAGGCGACCGAGGTGCAGTTCGCCAACAAACCGACCGTCTCGAATGAAGCCAAGGTGAGTGTAGATTGCTTTAAACTCGTCGACTTGGAGAGCTTTTCTCTATGGACTCCATCCAGATTTCTCTATGAACTTTCACGAACCTTTTGGATGACTCTGGTCTGTGAACTTTGACAAGACTTTCTTGGGAGCTCTTTCTCATTTTTTGTTAAGCTTGTGCCCTTCCGATGGTCTTGTTTCATATCTTCCAGGGGACGAATTTACAAAACTAGAAGACTTTCTCCAAATCTTACTGTAGACTTCTTTCTGACGTTTGTTGTTTGTTCTAAAGTTCTTTAGTAAAGTTTGTTAAATTGTTTGTAGGCTGCGGACAGCCTAGCGAATGTCCTCTGGACTTCATTATATTTTTCCCATGTTTGTCCACGGAGATTTCTAAATAGGAGCTCAACTTTCTAGACTCTTTCAGATTTTCTAAGTACCTCTACTACCTCCCGTTTGTCTAGCAGATATTTCTAAACAGTTTGTCACGATCTTGTTGTGAAGTTTTGTTTCCTGAGTTCCATGAGAGCTACTAAAGATCTTTCTAAGGAAATCCTCCATATTTTTCATAGATCGTTATAAGGAAGTCTTCGGATCTTTCTTTGAACATTCTCTAGATCTTTCTGTGGATCTTTCCTTGTTCTTTCAGATTATCAGTATTTTCGAACGCAGTTGCAACATACCTTCCCGTGAGCGTACTCCACTTTCGTACTCTGGATTTTGCGATGGTCTTGTGCGGAACCTTCCTTCAAGTTTCGTTAGCTACTCTTTCAATAATATTCACATCGTTTGACAAGCAGATGTTCCTACTAACTTCGTTCATGTCTCCTTATTTAGAGCATCGGGAAAGGTTCTCCAGCTATTTACAAGAACTTAAAATCAAGAACCACATGGGGAAAAGCCACATAAGCTTTTGTAAACAAATCCGAAGATAGGGGGACAGTATACGGCCTCTCTACATCTTGTTTATCCTCCCGAACTTGTCGGGAATTTCATGAGAACGGTTTCTAAGGAGTTCTGTGAAGTTTCTTCTATTTCAACATATTTCTTCAGGATCGTGTCACTCATCCTCCCGTTGCACAGTGGGGCAGCGAACACAGTGACTTGCAGAGAGTTGTTCAATCGAAAATGCGCCATCTTTTGACGGTTTTGATTAGTTTAGACGAGGTATGTTTTGGGTATTAATATCATCGATTTCTTGTTACAAAGCTACCAAATGTTAGATATCATGCATGAGAAAAGTAAAAGTATTGAACAAGTTGCAGCATTCCGACAATATTGCAACGTTTACATTTCATGTTGTAGATCTTTATTTGCCTAAAAATGAGTAAGAACGACTTTTGGTGATATTTTTTGAAAGTTGGCCAATATTTCGTTTTCTGTGTAAGATAGGTCTTTAACGTTTCCAACGACATTTCTCAGCATAATCTAATGAACAACTTTGTCGAAAAACCATCCTTCCAAAAGGACCAAAAGGACGCTCCGTTACAAAGATAGAATCGAGCGCTACCTATGCGAAGGAAATAGGAACTAAATAAAATCGTCAAAAGATGGCGCTTTTTCAACTGAAAAACTTTCTCCAACACTTCAAACCTGTAGCAAGCATACACGCGGTGCTAGAGGTTTTGGCCCGACTGTGCGTTGGCACTGTACATTTACCACGGTATTCGAATGATCTTCCGCGAACTTTTTCGAGACTGGAAACTCAGTTAGATTTTCTTGAATTTTCTGAACTTTCAATGGAATTTCTTTTCTTTGATCAGCCAATTTTTCAATAGACATGTGGATGTTTTGCAAAACGTACGTTTTCTCATAGTTCATTTTCTCAGGAATTTCCCGGCTCTTGCTGCAGATCTTGAGGACTTGGATCAGATTTTCTCATGGTCTCCCTCGATCCTCTTTGGAAGTCATGGACAGTTTTTACATCTTCTTCCAGAACTTCCAAAATTTTCGTTTCGTTTGATTAGCACATCTTCCGTCCATAATTACCTGTAGATTTTGTCGAAGGATTTTTGAACAGCTGCTCTCAACAGTTGTCAAGATTCTTTCACCGAATTTTCCTGTAGACTTCTTCCTTAACTTTATAGAGGCTGAAGATTTTCTTTTGAAATACTTCCAACGCTGATTGTGGATTTCCTCCAGATTCTCCCATGGACTAAAGTCGCCAATATAACGTGCCCACACATAATCTTTTCATCGATTTCAAATCAGCTTATGATACAATCGATCGAGACCAGCTATGCACGAATACGGATTTCCGGAAAAACTGACGCGGTTGGTCAGCGCAACGATGGATCGAGTGATGTGTGTCGTCCGTGCATCAGGGACACTCTCGAGTCCCTTCGAATCTCGGAGAGGGTAACGGCAAGGTGATGGATTGTCCTGTTTGTTGTTTAACATTGCATTGGAGGGTGTGATTCGAAAAGCTGGGATAGACACGATCTTCAGGAAGTCTGTCCAACTATTTAACTTCACCGACGACGTTGATATCTTAGCACGTAACTTTCAGACGATCGCGGACACGTACATCAGACTTCAGGCTGAAGCTGGTATTATTGGGCTTGTGATAAATGCGCTGAAAACAAAATACATGAAGGTTAGAGGCTCACGAGAAGACAATGTTAGCCTCCTACCACGAGTTCAGATCGACGGTGATGAAATCGAGGTAGTAGACGAATTCATGTATCTGGGCTCATTGGTGACTGCCGATAACGACACCAGCAGAGATATACAAAAGCGCATTATGGCTGGAAATCGTGCCTACTTTGAACCCCGAAGGACGCTAAGATCGAACAAAGTTCGCCGAACTACAAAGTTCCATCTACAAGACATTAATTAGACCGGTAGTTCTCTACGGCCACGAAACATGGACATTGCTAGTGGAGGACCAACGTGCCCTTGGTGTCTTTGAACTGAAGGTCTTGCGGACGATCTACAGTGGAGTTCAGATGTAAGACGGAACGTGGAGGAGGCGAATGAACCACGAATTGCATTAGTTGCTGGGAGAACCTGCCATCGTGCACATCGCATAATCGGTCGACTACGATGGGCTGGGCATGTCGTAAGAATGTCAGACGACAGCCCTGTTAAAATGGTTCTCGAAAACGAACCGACGGGCGCAACGAGCAAGGACCTGCGGACTTTTCGCAGACAGCGAGGTTGGCGAGGTACAGCCATGAACCGATTACAATGGAGACAACTTCTGTGTACAACAGAGGCCACACCGGCCTTGGTCTGATAGGTTGGTTGGTGATGTAGATGCTACTGTTTAGTTTTTTGAGCTTTTGCGGTAATTGTCTCTAGAGTATCCTGATGAACTCTTTTAAGGATATTGAAGTTGATAGCTCTTCATACGTATTTCAAGAAACTTCATCCCATTCTTCCCGCCGACTTTTCAGATTTCCGATGGGCTTTTTTCAAATCTCTTGAAGGTTTCTTTCAATTCTTCATGGTGACTTCTTCCATGATTCCAGGATTTCCACAAGGTATTGCCCCAGAGCTACCAATTATCAGACCCGACGATCTTGACTCGAATTCGACACCAGGTTTAAGTTGATTGGGCCATGTGATGATTCTTCTCTACAAAAGTCCTCCAGGTCTAATTGATAACCCTTCATTGTCTTGCAATGGTCTTTTTACAGTTTGTCATTCGTGCTGTGGAGTTCTTGAAGGTCTTCTTGTGGAAACTTCTTCACCATTCCATTGTAGAGTTTTCTCATGAACTATTTGAAATCTCTTCCCCTTATTCCTTCAGCAGACCTCTGGATGTTTTTCTCTAGATTTCTGGAAGTTTCTTTCAGATCTTCATGTGAGTTCGCCCATCACTTTTAATACATGACCCCCAGATTTTCTGAGGGAATTGCTTCAGAGCTTCCAGTGAATTTGCTGCACGTTTTCGTATGAATTTCTTGAGTACTTTGCAAAGGCTCATCTCTGATTCCTACATCCGCGTCTTCTAGAGAGATCTTCCCGAAATTTCAACAGGCTTTCTTAAGTTCATTCAATATATCTTTCTGTAGACTTCTAATGGAGATTAATGGAGACATAGCCGAAATCTTTGTATAACCAAAGTCCAGATTCCCCCTTATTGTTCAGTATAATTCCTTCGGATCTTGATAGTGGCTTCATGCAGATATTCTTGTAGTTTATTTTATGAACTTTTCCAAATATTTGTATGGCTGACTTCCTTCAGATCATCTGCTGAGCTTCTTGTGATTTGATGACTTCCAATTCAACTAGAATTTGCTCTAAAGAGTGTTCCACATCGAATTACATCAGAGACCACAACGCTGCAAAAAATGACCTAGTTGACCGATCCTTTTAAAACTTTCAAACAATAAAATATAACCCATTACAGGGTGTCTCACAATAGGTGTCACTAAAACAAAATGGGATTACAGCAAAACAAATCATAGCATTCGTTTTTCATTTGAAAGATTTGTTAACCCATCGCAGCTGGCATGCACGATTTCCTGCGGAACTTGGTCCCAAATATCAACCAAATGTTTCTTGAATCGATAAAAGTAAGCCCTTTCGTAGGGCCTATATGTTGAAGCACATAACCCCAAACAAAGCAGTCAAGTGGGTTGAGATCCGGTGAAGATGCAGGCCATTCTTCGCTTGTGATGAAATCGGGCAAATTTTCCGCGCACCACGTTCCTGTCTTTTTCGCCTTGTGAGCTGGAGCTGAGTCCTGTTGGAAACAATACGGTGTACTCCCTATACAACGTTGAAGAATGAGGAAGCCGATGGTTCTTCAAAACTTGCTCGATGTAATATTCAGTGTTGATTTTTGTGTTAGGTTCTATGAAAAGAAGAGAGACTTTTGCCCTACACACTGTCCTGAAGGAGAAAGAGCTTTTCATCCGAAAAAAGAATCTCGCAGTCACCGTGCCGAGCCATAAGACTTCTGCTCCTTCGGATCCTGGCTCGCTTTTGACGCCCCGTCAACTCGTGAACCGGTTGTTTCTTGTACGGCATGCATTCCAGATCATGTCTGAGGAGCCTGTTCATTGAAGCAGGGGACATTAGAAATTGTTTGCTAAATTTACGTCTTATTCGCTCCCTCACACATGTGAACTTCTTCTTCGTTCTGGCAGTTCGTCTGGCACCTCCCTTGAGTTAAATATGGACATTTCCAGTTTCCTTGAACCGTTTCAAGGTACGAAAAACAAAACGTTTACTCACTCCAAACTGCTTAAGGCTATCGAATATCTGACACGGTCTAAGCTTTTGCAAATGTAATTTTAAAACTTGCTCCTGTATGGCTTCCACTGAAGCTGCTAAATGTAAACAAACGAAATCGCTTATTTATCTTCAACGATAAGCTGTCAAAAGAATACACTCAAAACGGGTATAACCAATTCCGCTGTTAAAATTACCCACCTGAAATAAACCAACACTGAAAAAAGGCCGTTCACACCAGAATCCGGACAAAGAATTTATCCTGTTTCTTAGTCAAATCACTACGAAATGGAAGGAAACTTGTTATGGACATAACCAATACATAGAAAAACGTGAATCACACACATTGTTTACAAAAGCGCATTCTGTATTCAAGATGGCGCCGTCGAACTAGCAGGCAGGAAATCTATCTTGCACCAATATTTGGAAAATGTCAATTCTACTGTTCGATTCATCGCAAAATCGTTAAATGTACCAAAATCAACTGTTGCAGATATGATGAAATGTTATAAAGAGGGTCTTCATGTTGAAAAAAGCTGGAAGTGGATGCTGATGCTCCTGCTTTCTAAAATATTTTTTGTATGTCCGTATTTTGGTGTGAACGGCATTTAGTAAGATTTTGGCTTATTTATTTTATTCAATTCCAATACCATAACTGTACGCTCGCAACTTACGTTTAACTCCACTCATTAGGTTCTGTACATCTGGCTGCAGCTTCTTCTCTGCGGAAACGCACTTTTTTTATATCTTCCTGAGATTTGACCTGTTTGGGATGCTTCTGTAGTCCTGCTTCATAATAGCCCAATATTTTTCTATAGGCCTTAGTGTCCTTGGGCGTGAAAGTGACCCCATTGGCTTCGTACCACTCCATGACAACATTTGAATAGTGGCACGAAGCTAGATCCGGCCAGAAGATCGTAGGGCCCTCCGGCACATCTAACTTGTGCTACTCGGTGACGAACAGCAGCCCTGAAAGCTGCCCGTAGTCCGCCTTGACGTAAGTCTCATCATCCATATAGAGACAATGAGACTTCGTCAGCATCTGGGTGTACAGTTTCCGGGCCTGTTACTTTCCCACCGTATTTTGCCGTTCGGCACGATTTGGAGCCTTCTTCACTTTGTACGTATGCAGTCCCTCCCGGTCCTTGGCTCTCGGAACGAAAGCCAAGGACCAACGCATTCTTGACATGCTTGTGATATTGATCACTAATGGAACATCGATTCTGGCTACATTTCTTCTTCCGTTCGATGCTTAAGTTTCGTAGAACCGTTTAATCACACGACATACCGTTGGCCGTACGATTTCGAGTTGTTTTCCGATGCCCCGATGAGAGACTTGAAGATTTTCCAGGTGCTTGTGCAAAATCAATTCGTGACGTTGCTCTTCGGGTGATGCCATTTTTTTCAATTTTCTTAAAACTGGCAGCTGGCTAACTTTCTACAGGGTTTTTTCTTGATGCAATTTAAAGTGATACACCCTTTAGATAACAGATCTAATAGATTTAGATCTGGCTATAATCTCGTACCGTCTCTTTCTGTCGATATATTCAAGATTGGTGAGTAACTTTTAAGAATGCTTTTCGGATCTTCGATAGGTCTCCACCCAAATTCAGTACAATCTCGGAATCATAATAAGGCGATACACGTTCTTTACCTATTACTTAAAACTGGGTGCTCTCCATGCTAATTTTAACAATTCAATTCAATAGACCTCCGGGTTCTGTGCCCCCTAAAAACCCCTATCCCACACTCTAATCAATGCAACTCTTTCCATTCTTCATTCCGCAGAGTTTCATCCGAGGCTGCCTGGCCTACCGGAAAGAGGACCGCATGGACGTGTTCGCGCTGGCCAAGCACGAATACCTGCAGCCGCCGGTTTCCAAGCATAACCGATCGGCGGCGGCTGCCTCCAGCAATCAGCACGGCAGCGGCAACAGCGGCGTCAGCGGTCAGGCCGGAGCCGGCAGCGGTGCCGGCGGTGGCGGTGGTGGCTCCGGTGGATCGGCCGGCGGCGGTGGCAACCAAGCCGGACAACAGACGTCCTTCTCCACGGGGATGTTTGGCAACATGAACCAGTCCAGTTCGTCTTAGCTGTTTTTCAACAGCAGTTTGTTGAAAAGCGCTGCTGGGGCTAACAATAACCACATAAACATCAACAACAGCATCGTCACCAATGTTGGCAGCACTGTACTTGCCGTTGCTGCCAACCTTGCGACGGTGACGGCAACCACTCCGATGATGATGGCGACGACGACGAATGCGATCAATATCGCAGCGATTACTGCTACCTGTGGTAATCTGACCAATAGTAACAATAACCATAGACTCAACAACCACAACAACAACAACGTTTCGCCACCCACGTCATCCCGATCGTCCAAGTAGGCGACGACGGTGGCGTTGTGCAAGAGGTCAACCCGAGAGATGTTCGAACTGTGTAAGTAAAACCAAAAACCAAACAAAACAAATACAAGCAAATGTGATGTGCTTAGCGAGAAACCCTTGACAGAAGAAGAAGACAGAAAAAAAAACCCAAAACACAATAGATGGTAACCACTTCCCGGTGTTCCCAACCAATTGCAAGAATGTACACGCACACATCAGAACAAACGAAACGTTGAATCGGAGGAAACGAAGGAATCATGCACGGAACCCATCCTCCCTTCATCCTAACCCTAGAAGAATTAAAGAAACTCAAAAATCAATGTTCGCTGTGAAAAAAAAAAAAGTTCGTTCATGAATGGTGTTCCAAACAAAACAAAAACAAAAACAAAACAAAAAACAATAGCAAAGGAAAGCCGAGCAAGCAGATGAATCGAGATAGTAGTTATTCTAGCAGAAAATCGAACAGTTTGTTTGTTTCCGTTTTGGCCAGGCGGCGGTCGGTTGTCGGTTATGTAAATAGGACTTATTACGATGATGAACATCAATCACCCCAGAGGTAGATAGGAGTGACCGAAGGGAAGAAGATAGGGAAGTTAGTTTGTTTTTTTTTTGGACGGCGGTGGCAGCAAATTCAGCATGGTATGGACAATTTTTTACCTGATTCAGTTGTTGTTTCGACACTTATTGCCTTGAAATTTTTTTTAAGTTGGGAAAGAAAAATGCAGATCGATTTTTTTTGAATAAAGACAGCGGTGTTTGATTGATTTTTGGCTGGAGAGTTGAAGGAAGAGATGTTGGGATCGGAAGGGAAATTTCCGAAGGGTTGAGAGGCGGGTACATGTCTTCGACAAGGTTGATTTTTCAGCTTGTTGGTCGGATTCAGAGGAGAGATAAAGAGGGTTTTTCCGAGATTTGAAGTGATTTGTCACTTGGTGATGTGAGGAATGTCACCTGCAGTGACGTGACTCTCCCAGGCCATTGACAAGCCTATATCAATAGCAGTGATTGAGAGTAGACAAGATGTCCTGGGCTCAAATTGATTTGGGGCCGTTGTCAGCTGTCAAATAGAAGTCTAATAATTCGTTTTGGTTGTTTGTTTTGATGTGAAACACCGCAGAAAGCGATCTGGCCAGAACACAGAAAGCGAAAATGGCCAGAAGTTATGCAGATACGAGCACAGACAAGAACCACTACAACTGAGTCTTTTCTGCGAGTTGACTGAGTCTAAATAAGTCGCTCCCACTTGAAGAGTAGTCGATTTTAATCGAGTGATTCGACTCTTCTTATAAACTAAACAGATAGTCCGACATATTCGCGTCATTCTTGTTTCCGCACTTTGATCAATAAGTCGTAATCAAATACTACTGTAGTTATAAGCCTTATGATCGTGTTTCTATTATAAATGCCAGCTGATATCTACATTGGTGACCTCGATGGTTCCGTGAACGTACAATTCCGGTAGTTTCAACGTGAATCCCGGTCGATAATAAATCGATTCTCCGTTGAAAAACGCATTTTATTTGAGACGCAAATCGCCGCCATTGCTAAAAAGAGTATGTTGCTACAAACACCGCCTCGGTTGCAATTAAGCTTCAAGACTTCTGGAAAAATTGATCCTACGATGTGGTTTGCCCAGACGGTGACTCAGTTCACGCTTGCCGGTGTTGTGCGCGATGACGCAAAATTTTACCACAATTTCCGTGATCTGCCATATTGCCGATTTGATACAAAACCCGTTGGCAGAAGAGAAGTATGACAAGGTAAGGGCGAGGCTGATTTCCCGCTTTGAAATATCTGCCAAAGGAAAACTGGAATGTTTGTTGAACGCCTGTAACCTTGGTGACATGCGGCCAACTCACAGAACGGAGTTCTACAAGTTCTTTGAAAAACTTCAAAAAACCAACATCACCTAACTCGAAATAGTCTTCATTATGGATTGATTTAAAATTGAAGCTATGAATAGATCTATCAGCTGGCAACGACGTTCATAGCGTTTCATAGCTTGGCAAATGATACGGGTCTCTACAGTAAGGCTTCCGAAGAGCGAATGTACGTAGAAACGGGTTTGGACTGATTCAATTCACTCAACTCGATTGTTGGTAGGAGTGGGCTCCAGACCATTGAGCGGTATTCTAGGATCGATTGACCATGTTCCGATCGATGTTCTTGACGTCGTGTCTACGGCATACTAGATTTGTTGCTTGTAGGTTAGTTGAGGATGTGGAATGACTCCTGATCTTCGATATGGTTTCCAAGTTCGATTGTATGTTGAGCACTTCATAGCACCCTATGAACCAGGTCGGCAGAACGCTTCGAACTGACGTTGAAGGGAGAGATAGTCATCGATCGAACAGATTTCAAGACCATCTGCCTATGGTAGTTGTGGTTCCAGTTCTTCTGCGGCGCAGTCTGCACGTGTAGCAGTCAAAGATGTCGAAACAAAAGGTGACAACCTCACGTGTTTTAGTCAACATGGCATCAATCACAATCAACGACAATCGGAAGGCTGGTTTCTACCCAGAAGCCAAACACATTCAAGTTTACTGACATGCATCCATGGACAGATACAATTTTGATACTTGATACAGCTTGGAACTGAAGAACGAATTCGATATTACTTATGCTTAGTAATGATGGCTTTTGTTCGGTTTTCAGCAGCACTGCTTTTCAAGACGGCTCCACTGCGTGGGAAACTTGTAAGAGTTTGCCTGTGGATAATCAAGTTCATGTCACTCCTTCCTTGAGAAAACACACTTGATGTTTCTGGGAAAGTCATATCGAATATCGTAAATATTTGAGCCTATTCTGCGAGTCGAATGAGTCTGGATGAAGAGCCTGTCACAACCAAAGCACTGGCGACGATTCCATCACCTCTACAACAGCCAATCCAGGAGCGTGTATGGTCGGCAAATGCTATGCTATGTTATGTTATTCTGCGAGTCGAGTCAGTCGAAACGAGATGCTTTCACTTGACGAGTTGACAATTGCCGAATCGAGTGATTCGATTCTCCGTGCAAATCAAATGGAGAGTCGACTCACTTGATTCGACAATTGTGGACTCGTCAAGTAGGAGCAATTCGGTTTGACTCATTCGACTTACCGAATAGTCCCAGAAGATCGAAATATCGCTACATTTTTGAGCCTATTCTCAGAGTCGAATGAGTCTGGATGAAGAACCTGTCACCTAAGGCAAGCTCATCGGGCGCTTCGCTGCGTATTCGCTGCGTTGATACAGATCTTCCATTGGGTGAAGTATTCTGACAAAACATTCGATGAATTATTGACAGAAATTGCCATTCGTGATGTGAGAGCCACTCGTTACAACTCGCTCGACTCGCAGAATAGACCCAAGTGACTCGTTTCGATTCGCAGAATACGCTCAAATGTTACGTAGATGGTCAACTTTCAGCCTTATTCTGCGTGGCGTGTGAGTCGACACGATTCGCTCTCACATTCGAGGTGACAATTGTCGCCTCGGGTGAGGTGACTCTTCGTGCAAATCAAATGGAGAGTCACCTCGTATGTGAGAGCGAGTCGTGTCGGCTCACCCGACACGCAGAATAAGGCTGATTGACAGAAATTGGCAACTCGTGAATTGAGAGCAACTCGTTCCGACTCACTCTATTTGCAGAATAGACCCGAGTGGCTCGTTTGGATTCGCAGAATAGGCTCAAATGTTACGTAGATGGTCAACTTTGTACCTCGGCGAAATATGTAGCGCCCTTCGGAGTCCAAAATAGGCAAGGTTTGCAGCCAGAATGAGTCACTGCATCTCTATGCTGGTGTCGTTATCGGCGGTCACACCATCTACTAGCAGATGAATATTGGTGAGCTGAACGAGTTTATCCAAAAAAAGCAAATTTCATTCTGATGATGGTCTCTGAATGAGCGTTTTACTTGCTATTTGGCAGCACCTGTGATTAACTCAACACTCCAAGAGAGCCTCAAAACACCCTCTCTTTTATTTGTATTACTGTTCCTTTTTTCACACGCAAAAGTTACTCTATTTTTGTAAAAAGTGGATCAACTAAATATTTGAGTTGATCCACTTTTTCCGAAGTTTGAGTCACATTTCCGTGTGAGAGAAGGAGATAAGAATACAGCTCTACTCGGTCACTAAGTAAAATTCGAGGACATACGGGATCAAGTGCCTATCACTTCGAAGTTTTCTGAGCACAAACCTCAAATACTATTAACGGACTTGTGGCGTGAAATTTTTAAGAATCGTTTGCTCCACTGGAGCATGCATTGCTTATCAATTTGAGCGTTGCTTGTCTTGTTTTGTTTGTGATTTTTAGTCTCAAAAACGTGAAGTGCTCATCAAGCTAACCTATAGTTCATATGGAGAAAGGACTCCTTTCCGTTTCATCTTAAACGAGAATGTCGACAACCTGCCGTTGGATTTCGGGCACCTTGCAGAAACATTTTGAAGCCATCAAGGGAGGCTTCGCTTTCGAAACCAACCAATCAGCAATCTGCATCACAAAATGGATCAAAATCAAATCAATTCCTTAGTTCTCGATCTGCAATGTTTTCAAAACTGACCCGACAAAACCGAAGCTAGACCGCTAGTTCAGACTGAAGAGCCTAGAATGTAAGGAGGAGAAACCAGCTTCCTGACGAAAACAACCAGCTGGCAAGCTTTTCGATTCTAAAAGCCAGACATTTTAACTCGATTGGAACCCCAGAGTGACGCCTTTGTTCCAATGTTGACGTTTCTCCTCTTCACAATATTCAGCCTCTTCAGTTTCGACCAAAATCAGACATATTTTTTTTGTTGCTGTTAATCATTTCATCGCATCGTAACACGCAGGCAGTCGGAGTCGTGACAGAGAAAGGAAGAGGACAAGTTGAAGAAGTTAGGTGGACAAACACCCAGCAGCGGCAAAAGATGCCACATTCGTTTGGCAATAAATGCTAGGGAAAGAAGAAGAAGAAAAAATTAGAAAGAAAATGCAAAACAAAGCAAACAAAAAAGAAGAATTGAGACGAAGACGAATGAGAGAGTAATGATGATGAAGCGACGGTTGCGAGGGCATGTACATTTAGTAGGAAGGTGAAATTTGTTGTTTGTTGATTCCATTGAAACGAAAGAAAGCAACACTCTTAGAAAACAGTAGGAAGAAAGAAAGAGCGAGATAGAGAGAGCGAGAGCGAGAGCAAAGCAACAAAATAAAATGGCGTCCACTGTTATAATGTGGACGTGTGCGTGTGCGCTAGCAAAGAACTTTCTTTCGTTATATTATTTTTTGTACATATATCGATTAGTGTTTGTTTTATCATTATGAATTATTACGAATTAAAATTAAATCCAGAAGAAGAAAAAAAAATAAACACACACACACACTCACATTGAAGAAGCTGATAGAGAACGAGAGAGACCATTTTTGCACCGGGTTCCATCGTTTAGGGATGGACACTCCGGCTAGAGTTGAACGAATAAATTGAAAAGAGTTGCTTCCTCTCCCGACAGAAATTACTACACACACACAGATAAAAGAAACTCAAACATTCAGCTTGCGAAGCGGTGGTGCGCCTCTGAAAATGATTCCCCTTTCGTTCTCGAATGAACAAGAGAATGGAAGAGACGTCGCGGTGAGAGGAAGAGAACGCCCAAAATGGCTCTAGTGACATTTTATTGGAATTCTTTTTTAATTACTTCATAGGGAAACCAAATATAATTGCGTGCGTTTCATACTGCGTGATCGAGAGGTACTCAAGTCTTGCTTGGCATGTGTGTGTTGTTTGAGTGACTGCGAGCGAGAGAAAACTCGAGAGTGCATGTGACAAAGCTTAAAACATCCTTGAGAATTAGATAAAAGTAATAACTCGCAGGAAGAGAAAATTAAGAAAAAAAAAAACAAGCAAAAAGAAGGTGTTTTCTTTTCTCTTAAAAAACACAAACACACATAGTAAACTCTATCAATAGAAAACAAAAAAAAAAGAAACTCGTGAAAAACATAGGTTGAATAAACAAAAGCGATGTAATCTCTTCTTAAATTCCTAAGGAAATGAAAAAAAACTGACGATAAAAAAAAACAAAAAACCAACGTGATGAAACTTGAAGTCAACGCTTTTTTTGCGAATTCACATCCTCCTTCATACACAGAACCACATCCACACACACACACACACACTCATATTCACAGACATTTCCATTCAAACATACCCACACTGACCCGTACACAAAAAAAAACAAACACTTCAAACCTTGAAAAACAAGTAGGCAAAAGCAACCCCGATTGCGCTCAACCGAAGAAAATATGAAAAACAAGGAACGCGGGGGGATGAAGTGCGGTATGAAAAACGTGTGAAACGAAAGCAGCAAAAAGCGTAATTTAAAAAAAATCTAAAAAAAATATTCACCCTGACATTAAACAAAAAAAAAACCAAGCTTACTATTAGCAGTTGAAATATCAAGTTTAGTGGTTAAATTCAAATAATCAATAAAGAAACGGCGAAGGAAAGGAGGATGACACTCACACAAAAGGAAGAGAATTAAGAAGAAAAAAAAACAAGATGAATAAAAACCCACAAGGAAAAACTCTAGAGCCAGAGTGTGTGAAAGTTTAAGCAAATTAAAAAAAAAATAAACAATATAAACAGTTCGGTAGTAGTGAATATAGAAACCGGATGAGAGAAGCGGAAATGTTGCGAGTGTGGGTGGGTGTGTGTGTGTGCGCGCGTGTGTGATGCAAAATGGGTGTAAGCTTGCGTGAGGAACAAGAAAATGAAAGTATGATCGAGTTGAAGAGCAGGAGCCACGAAGAAGAAGAAGGACGAAGATGAGGTAGGTGAATAAAGTGAAACATGATTGTCGATAATGGAATACACATTTAAAAATTAAAAGAAAACTATTATTAATTAACTATTAATAATTAATGAAAAAAAAAACAACACACACACAGATAAATAATTATAATAAATTATTTAAGATATGAAAAAAATCTTCTATATGTAATAATTATTAAAAAAATTAAAATAAAAAATAAACTATTATTTAAAATCAGTTTTGTCCCGCCGGCTGCGGACTTGGAGATGGGAAGGAAAGAAAATGTCCTTTGGAAATACTGGCTCTCTGAGGGAGGAAACGCCCAGTAATGCTTGGGAGATCTCCTTTTCGTGGTGCGTTACTGATGTAAGATCTTATTTACTCTTTGAAATCTGGTTCTAAACTGTTTTTGCTGACGTTAGTGAGCATCAAAATTCATGAATGTTTACCTCCTTTGTTTTGAAAATAAAATGATGATAGGCGTTGCACAGTGGGCAAAAACTGATGAAAACTAAGGAAAAAAATTGTAACTTTTGTCGCTTTTAAGCGCGGTTTGTAAACAAGGCCATTTCCGCTTGGAAATTGTCTGGAGAATCGAATGGAACTGGTTTCAATCACCGCACGGATATGGTTGTGGAGTTATAGATCTTATTTTACCCCACCCCCCTTATATTTTTGAATTTATAGAAATTTATAGACATCTTTGCACGGAAATGCTCAAGATCAACAAAATAGTGCTAGTCCCATGTGAAATTTCCTCGAAAATCGAATAGAAGCTGTTTCAACTACCGCACGGCTCTTTGAACGAAGATTTGGCTGGTTTTACCCCACTTCCCCTTGTATTTTTGAATAGTTTATGGATATCTTTGCTCGAAGTCGCTCAAGATCAACAAAACAGGGCTAGTGAAATTTTCTGGAGAACCGAATTGAGGTTGTTTCTATACAATCCGGCACTAACACAGCCCGAAGTTGTAGCTAAAGCTAGACTTCAAGGTAATCAACTTGAAAAACATTTCAACCTCAACATTAATCGACCGAAAATTGGAGGAAGTGGAATATGGCACGGAGACTCCTTGATCAACCTGAGGTATTTCCCAAGGTTCTCAACATCAATGTAGAGTTTGTAAAAAAGTTACGTTTGATATCTCGATTGGCACTATCATCGAGGAAATTGGATCCTGAGAAGTTAAGACAGCTGTACAAACGTATTGAAGTACACATTATGGATGAATTTCCATTTGTGAAACGGCTCCTACCATGCAACCATATGTATAAACACCTGAAGGAGGTCGTTGAAATTCTGGGAAACCTTCTCATTCAACAAAATTTCAATGAAGCTAAATGAACCAGTTCCATTTAATTTTTCAGCCATTCTCGTTAAATTGTATATACGAGCAGGCCGGCGAAGGGTGCCATAAAAGGCGTAAGTTTTTTTCGAACACATCTTTCAAGAAAGACTACCGCAGTGGATAATATGACGGATATGATGCGTATAGCTTTAGCATGGTCTGATCCAAAAATGTCGTATTTAGCTTACACAAGGGGTCTTGGAGTTAAATCCAGGAAAACTAAGGCTCTAATGAATGAATATGTGGCCATTGAAGCAGGTGAGCTTCCAAGCATGTCTTCCAGTGTGGAGATTTGTTCAGATGGCTATTCCAATGATAGTGACAAGAGCAGTAGTGATATAATGATGATGGCAATGAAGACAGTAGCGATGATAACAGTAGTAATTAATAGGTACCTACTACATCTAAGATAGTGACGATGTAAATTGAGATGGTTATGCGAATGACGATGAAATATTGAAAATAAATATATACTATAAATGCGGAAATCTATCGATCTGAGTGTCTCCAGAAGAGATTGTTGCCTTTATATAAGAATCATAGTACACCTCCACTGTTTTGGGCGGATTTAGCGTCAGCTCACTATGCCAAAACCACTCTCAATTGGCTTGCGGAAAAGGGTATAGATTTCGTTGAGAAAAATATCAATCCACCAAATTGCCCTCAGCTTCGAACCATCGAACGTTACTGGGCAATCGTGAAGAGGGTCTTCAAGAAGACTGGTAAGGCAGCTGGGAACATGCAGGAGTTCAAAAAAATTTGGCCTCAAAAAATGCGATGCAACACTTGTCCGGAACTTGATGAAGAGCATTTGATCCAAAGTGCGAAAATTCGTGAAGGAATAACTTAAATTTCATCCGGTCTTCATTATGTTCAAGTTTAACCTCGTACAATAAAGGATCAATTTTTTGTATGAATAAAATATCGGTTTTCAACATAATTTGAAAGAAAGTTTGTGGATAGCTTATTTTCGATACACTCCTTATTGAAGAGAAGGAAACTTTTTGTGTTAATCAAAGTATTCGCGAATCAATTAAATTCGATTTTCCAGAAAATATCACATGATAGTTCACATTATTTTATTGACCTTGAGTAAAGATAACTATAAATTATTCAAGAATATAAGAGGAAGTGAGGTAAAATCAGCCATATATTTGTTCACAGAGCCGTGTATAAAACAACTCTATTCGGGTTTCTAGGAAATTTCACATAGGACTAGGAATGAGAAGAAAAATTAGTATTTTCCATTTATTTCCAACCACTTTTATTGCTTATCTTGACAGATACGCGTATTTCAATGTGCAGACTTTTTCTGTGTTGTTTACTAATAACTCGACTGGGCAGTCGAGCAGTCGGGTTATTTGTACAGGACACTGAATAAGTCTGCACATTATTGACGAAATACGCGTATCTATCAAGATAAGCTATAAAGTTTCTTCTCTTTTCTAGTTACAAGTATTTCACTAAACAGCTCACACTTTCTAGGATTCGTTCATCACTAGTTTGACAATCGTTCAGTGAAAATACTTTTACTAAACTGCTTAGTGAACACTCAGCTGATTGAAAGTCAGTAAAACTTTTACTGACTTCAGTATAAAACACTTGGTGAGTAGAGGCTCTCTGCAGCTTGAAGACCCTCGTCGGCGCTTTAGCTGTTCCACGGAAAACTTCGACCTTCATTCAAATTATCTTCCAGAAATTTAACTAACGCATCTATCTGATTCACCGCGGATCAAGTTTGGGCAGCAATTCAGCTTGGAGGCTGTCAACTCTTTCTCTGTGTGGTGTTAATCTCTACGGATCGAATTCGAGACTTGATGAACTAATTGATGCTCATTGCCGTTCTGACTCTGCTGCTTCAGATAGAGCTGCCTTCAATGATGGGGAGACTTTAGCCTAGAGGACATTGCATGGACTTCCTCCGTCTCGACCACGAGAGCTACAGTATCGCAACTCTATCCCAAGCTATTGATTTGGTGAATGAAAAAAATCGTTCTCTAGATCTCTGCTTTGTGACGTTCCGCAAGTAAACTTCATATAAATTGTTAGCATTTTCAGGAATGCTATGAAGATGAAATTCCTAAAACGATGATTACCAGTCCAAACATAACGGTTAAACGTGTTGTCAACAACAAACCTATGGTCTCGATTCCGGTGTGGTAAGCTTGTCCTCATACAGAAACGGTATTCATCTGTGGTCCCAGTAAAGCTGCTAAGGCCTAGTGAAAGAGGTGTTTTGTACTTTTTACCTCGTGATATGGGGACCTCGTTTTATTATGTTTTAATGATTAAACGATCTCTTGTATGTTAAATGTATAATGTTGCAATAAACCAACTTTAAACAAAAAAAAGCTGAAAATAGTAGACAGGCTCTCATTAACATTTGCAGATTTCTCTTAGACTGAGAGAAGTCTATAAACGTAAATGTGATCTTAACTATTGTTTGTTGGCATTTTATTAAAATATATATTCTTTAAATTACAGAAAAACGTAGGTGATTGTAAACGGAAATGTTTGAATCCTAGGTGAGCTGTTTAGTAGAATACCTGTAACTAGAAATGAGAAGAAAAATTAGTATTTTCCATTCAATTCCAACTACCTTTAAAATTGTGAAAATTCAAAATGGCGGCTACAAAATGGCGATTTCCGTAAGCCTCTGCGCGCAAAACATGAGCCGACAACTTCAAGCCTGCAGCCTCTTGTAGTGGACAGAAATTAAATCATTTCTGAAAGATAATAAAATTTTCTACGGTTTGAACTAAATTTAAACTTAAATTCATTGCAAAGTGATCAGTTGAACTAAAATGTTTAATGCTACTTTTTTTGCTACTTTTTTTTTATTTTAACTGTGTTTAAAAATTAATTATTATTGCCAATTTTCAGCTCAAGCCGTACAACAAATTATAACCCTTCAAACAGTTATTTGATGCAGGGAATCGGATTCATAGTTTAAGCCCGGGGCTTGAAATAGGATTGAAAAACTTGGTTTCGAGAAAAACGCGTTCAAAGTTTTTAGCGCAAAGCGCAGCGCACGTGAGACGGGTGTGTTTGAAACGCTGTCATTCAATAAATATTCATTGTATCAAAAATTCCTTCTACACATATTTTACAAATATGTGGCTTTCATCTTTTGCCAAAAAAAAAACGATTTTTTGGTTCAAATTCAGGGGAGGGTTCCCTTAAGCGTGTTATTAATAACAGAATAGTATTGAAAACTCGGCTTGTTTACATTTGCGACGTACGTCCTTTTGAAAAGTTATGCTTGAATTGTCAAAATTCCGCTTGGTAATCTTGAACAAAATTCCGTAACCTCTTTCCCGCATAATCACAAACCATTCCTGGACCCTTTCCCTTATTTTTGACAACCGTTTTCGTTATTGTTACGACATTTACCCTTATAGTTGACAACTATAAACTAACAATCTCCTATATAGTTTGAACAATATGTCAGATGGTAAGAGGCAAAATAACAATATGCTGAATAGGCGGTTAAGTTAGGTTACCATAAAAAAATAGCAATTTTCACGAACATAATTTTTGCTGTACTCTATGTCAAAAAGTTGATATATAATCCAGACCAAGTGCAGACAATAACAAACCTTCCAATGACAATATGGCATACATTAACAATATGTGTTAATGTAAGGGCTGTATGGTGAAAAGGAGAATCAACTGTTCGATACCAATAACATAAAATGTGCTTATACATCTTGAATTCGAAATACAGTTTCGACTATATAGCGAATTGTTTTTCGCTATGCGAGTTACTTTTGAGGTCGACACTGGCCTTAAAACTACACGGAAACTTATAGCTAAATATTCAGAATAAGTTAAAATAAGTTGAACGTAACAACCTTCCCTGGGTTTGTTTGTTTTAAACGGGCTTATGAAGCTGACATCCAACGGTTGCAGTTTATGGCTGCAATGGGGCGGGAGACACTACAGTGACAGTTTTTTGAGTTAGAAACATGGCCATCTAGCAACAGCAGCACTGGGTTTTCCATCATAAGGCGTGTGTGTTTCAGAAAGTGATCGAACCATGTATTAAAATCGACCACTTTCGTCCAACCGGTTGTGTTGCAACACAAAATGCTGTCTTGATGCGCTTTATGCTTTATCTGCCAGGGAAGAGCACGATACACACTTAGATTTTTTTAGAAATCTTCAAAGTTTTACCGAATTCTTAACAGCTGAACGTTCGGTAATTCGATTTACCATTCTGTGAAATTTTTCAGTTATCTGTTAAAAATGTACTGAATTTCGGTAAAATTTTACCGAAATCCGTAAAATCGAATTACCGAACGTTCAGCTGTTGAGAATTCGGTAAATTTTTACAGATATTTGTTAAAATAATCTTAGTGTGTAGGAAGCAGAAAATACCCAGTGATGGACAATCATGACTTCAAGTCCAGAAAGGACATTATCTTGAACAACACCTCGTATGGTAAATGATCCAGCGTCAGTTCATCTATACATGAAAGTGCTTTTAACGGCGGGTGTCTCGCTCCTACTATCGCTCTCCGATTGACTTTCTTCCCTCGTAACGACAGACCGTTGACTCTATTCCTAAACGAACTAATCCAACCCCGTTCCCAGAAATTCCTGAAGGATCGCTTCGCGGTCTGGTGAGACAACCGGGTGGAACTTTTCCAGTTCCAACTTCTTCAAAATGGGTCCCTTCTCCACCAGCGGACACAATGGATGTTTTCCCTTCAAATTTCCACAAGGCACAAATTTCTGCCCGATTAGCAGAAACGCATCTATTTGGGTAGAGTATTGCAAGTGAATATGATTGAATCGCAATCGAATGTGCAATGCATATTTTTGGTATGTTCTTTTCAACGTATAAACCTCTTTATTCATTCCAAGGACTGCAGGACTGGATTAAAGAATCCAAGTAAAGCTAAAGTAAGGTTAAACATCGTAGTATCTAAAACTGAAATTGATAATAATTTTCTGGCTATTTTTCAACCTGAATGGAATTGATTCGTAAGGTAATTATCGTCGATTTTCCTATCTTATTATCACTTAGCTTAGATAGCTCGAAAAACCATTTTAAAAGAGCGACATCTACGACGTTTAACCTCACTTTTGCGTCACCTGGATTCCTCCATAAGCCTACACACAACAAAGGAAAATTGTTTTTATAAAAGTTTTGCGCTTTTCTTCTAAAAAGTGTTTATTTTTTATTAAATTGAAAGTTAAATTATCAACTGCAAAAGTTATGTATTTGATTTAAGAGTGGGTTTTTTTTGGTTCAGCGTGTAAATTTAAAAGTTTTTTCTTTTACCGTGAAAATTGTAGAACTGTCATATCCACCAAAACAAAGCAAGTTATTGTCCTCGTCTTCGTCGTCGTTTGGATTTTTTCATAATAGTTGTCCGCGTTCGTGTCTACTGTGTGGTGTGGTTTTTTGTACATGACCGCTTTCGTACGCATTGCGTTAAAAACGCGTTTCGTGAAAAAAATAAACTTCGAGATTATTAGCACAATCACCGAAATACAAAACCAACAATCTCTGTCTGAAGGACGGGTAAGTTTTAATTGTTTAAAAGTATTTATTGAATTATTCAACCCCCTTTTTTGCAGCGGTGCCACAAGCAATGACAAACGGCAGCAGATGCCATAAATTGCTAAGTTTTGACATGGACCTCTCCTGATGGAGAACATTACTTGAAAGTTTATGTTACAATAAAAATATTATGTTTTCAATTTCAACGATGCCATTGTTTCATTTCGAATTTCCTATTCATCTGAAAATAAAATCTTTTATTGAAGAAATATTTTTTATTTCAATCAAAATAGCCCATTTGTATTTTTATTGCTTGACACTTTCTGGATAAAAGTTTATTTTGAAATAAAAATAATTTACTTTCCTTTTCAACGATGCCACAGTTTCGATTTGACAGTTCTGCAATTTATTTTGAAAGTTTCAGCTTTTAAATGTACAGAGCAGCAACATTTTGAATTGACGGTTTGAGGGTTTTTGTTTTGAAAGCAAACCGCTTTCTACGAAAAAGAACCAACGCAACTTTTCAATTTTGGCAATGGTTTTTTTAATTTTAATAATCATTATTCTTTGTGTGTAGTATCGACCTAAAAAGTAAAGAGGTTACGGAATTTTGTTCAATATTATGCCTGGGACAGACATACAACGTACAGCGTTGTACGAACTGTTAAATACTTTAATCCAGTACCGAAAAACACGTACTAGGCTAAAGGAGTACAACGCTGTACGTTGTATGTCTATCCCAGGCATTATCAAGCGGAATGTTGACAATATCTGCATGGAACGAAATGTCACCTTCACTTACAGAATAATCGAGCGGAATATTTTTCCGAAAGTCAAAGTGACAGCTCCCATTAGTTTGCGTGGAAACCTTACAAATTCTGATTTTATTTTTCGTTCTTTTCAGTAGCATACTGCTACAGAAATTTCTTTTCGAATCTTTACTTTTCCGTTTTCAGTAAACGGAATTTAACTTGGGTTTGGTATACAAAAAGAAATTTCTTTCGAACACGATACCGACCTATGGATAGAATATGGGTTTAGCTTGGAATTTATGCTTTAAGTATATTTGTTTTTCTCCGTGTACACAAGACCACAGTTGATTTGACAACTTCCTTACCGACTGACGTTTACACTGAGAGCTAACCTCGCGCCTCCTTCTGATGCAACCAAACGTCTCTACAAGTGTGCGTGAATGATTTTGTTGTTATTTTGCTCTCAACTTCTATGCGTGCAGCAGCGGGTCATCGAGCAGTCAGAAGAAAGTGCATCGCCATTGTTTGCATCCAGATAGGAAAAGAGCAATTAACTTTCGTTGTTTTGCGTGAACATTCTTCATTTTACGTGTACAGTTAGAAAAGAATTACGTTGGAGGATATCGGCTGAAGGATGATGCAATTCTTCAAGGCCAAGAAGGATTAGTCCAAGGAGAAAGTTAAATTAGTGTCCCTAATCCAATTAGTAGAGGTGAGGATCGATCGATTCTCGGTTGCTCAACTGAAACAAAAGTAGAATCAAAAGATTGTCCGACGAGCCGTGGAGCAATGCTCAGCGATTATTCGTTTGTGTCTTCAGACGGAGAGGAATCGAGCAGTTATGCGGACTACACCACGGAAGACGAAACGGAGGAGGATGTGTTCTTTCAGCTTAGTGCAGGTCAGGATGAACCCCCCGGGAGTCGGGGCAAGCTGGTCACTATCAAACAGTACGTCCAGGATGTGGTAGATTTCAGTTCACAGTACGGAAGCGATACGAGCATATCGTACACGGCTTACAATGTCACTGGAAAACCGTCCAAGTATCCGGACTATGGGGATTTTCCGGAGACATTTGCTTTTGTAAGTATTGCGTCATTATTTCTAGCAGACGAATTCAATTATTTAAACCTGATTTTTAGCGAACGTACGGCCCATGGTGGAGATTGGCTCCGTCAGCTCGAACCGAATTCAGTCCCCAGAACTTCACCGACGCCCCTCCGGTGGACGACTACATTTTACTTCGGTTCGAAGAACCTGTCTGTCCGGAGATGATCAAGATCTTTGAGACGTACAATCCTGGAGGGATTGTGCGCATTTGGGCTTATACATTGACGGAAGAGTGGATTTGCCTGTGGGACATATGTGAGGCAGCTGAGAATGTTTCCCCTTCCCAGAGAAACAAAGCACGGGTATTTTGCCCTCGGCTCAAACCCTGTCCCGACCCTACCCGCTACATTCGGCTGGAATTCAATCATATTCACTTGCAATACTCTACCCAAATAGACGCGGTTCTGCTAATCGGGCAGAAATTCGTGCCATGTGGAAATTTGAAGGGAAAACATCCGTTGAGTCCGCTGGTGGAGAAGGGACCCATTTTGAAGAAGTTGGAGCTGGAAAAGTTCCGCCCGGTTGTGTCACCAGACCGCGAAGCGATCCTTCAGGAATTTCTGCGAACGGGGTTGGATGAGTTCGTTCAGGAATTGAGCCAACGGTCTGTCGTTACGAGGGAAGAAAGTCAATCGGAGAGCGATAGTAGAAGCGAGACACCCACCGATAAAAGCACTTCCATAGATGAACTGACGCTGGATCATTTACCATACGAGGTGTTGTTCAAGATAATGTCCTTTCTGGACTTGAAGTCAATGTATCGCTGCGGCCGGGTCTGTCGGACGTTTAATCAAATCGTAACGGTGAATTCGTTGCTGTACTCGGAGGTCAATCTTAAACCGTATTGGAACTGCGTCTCGTCGGCGCTGCTGCAGTCGTTGAAGAAGCGTTGTGCCTACACCAAAAAGCTGGACCTATCATGGTGCGGCATGTTCAACAAACTCACGTCCACCGATTTTAAAGAGTAATTTTCATTTTTCGCTGACGGTTCCTAAAATACTAATGATGTTCATTTTAAACAGCTTTCTGTCTGGTTGTGATCGTAGTCTAACCCACCTGCGACTGGATTCTTGTAAGTTCCTTGCTGCCAACAGCTGCCTAGAAGCTATCGGTTCCCACTGTTTTGAAAACCTTCGCGAATTGACCCTGCAAAACTACCATCCTGAAGTGGAAGATTGCTCCGGGCTGTACTACTTCCGCAATCTGGAGCGGCTGGACCTGAACCGAACCACCATCAATACTCAATCGCTCTTGATAGTCCTAGCCCGCAACGAGCATCTCCGCCATTTGAACCTTGCCTTCTGTTCCCTGGATGTAAACATGGACGACATCGCCCTCCAGATCTCCAAGTACAATCGCCAACTGATCTCGCTGGATATGTGGAAATCCCATTCGTTGACCTCGCTCGGGTTGGAAGCCCTCAGCAAGTGCACTCTCCTGGAAGAGGTAGATTTTGGCTGGTGTCTCCGCGAGGAACCTTCTCCCGGCGAATCCGTTCGCTTGTTGGTCAAAAGCTGCCCTGACCTCAAGAAGCTCTTCCTGGCAGCCATTCGGGGTCTGACCGATCGGGACCTGGAGGTGATTGCCAATAGTTGCGAAAATTTGGAACAGCTGGACCTGATGGGCATAATGGGCATTTCCACGGAGATGTGCTACCGACTGTTGTGCCGCTGCCGGAAATTGAGGCTGCTGGACTTGAGCTTCTGTGATAATTTGGACGAGCTGCAAATTGCGTTGTGGAGGGATTGCTTCGATGTGGCTATCAAGAGGAGTCTGGTGGACTTTGGATTCGGGTCCCAGCGCAGTCAGCATGCGGAGTTCTGAGTTCAGGTAAGCAACCTGGCGGTTGTGAGTGTATTTGTGCGTGTTTTGTGCATTCCATTTTTCCCCTATATGTGATCAGATCGCTATGAACGGTATATTTTAAAATGGTAAATGAAGATTTACAAAATTTAATTATTTATTCGACTGAGTGCAGTCGCAAAGACGGATATTGAATAGATTTTGAAGCGTGGCAAAGCTTAGTCATTTGAAAGAAATTCCATGATAAGAAAATGTTTGCAGGCGAGGCAAGAGATCCGAAGATTCGAAGCAAACTTATTACCAAATGCCCCGCCACCCATCCAAGCAACTCTAATGTTGGCTAGAGCCAATTTGTTCTGGCCTCTGTGTGAAATTCGCACGTTCCATTCGAATCCACCAATTAAGGCATCGTATTCCAGTTTATCCGGTTCAACTTGCTTGAAAGGACATTTGCTTCGGAAGATATTGTGGTCGTGAAACGAAATATGCCGATGAATGCAGCCGACCAGAAGCATAACATTCAAGAATTCTTCCACGAAGATCGGAATTTTTAGAACGACTTTGTCACGAAGATCTTCATGTCACTGGAACTAGATTAGTTAATAGTACGATTAACCATGCGCTCACTCGACTCGAAAACACGTGGGGATAACAGTGACTGCCACCAGAAATATCCCGTGCATGACCCAAACACCGTTGTCTCCTGTCGGTAGAACTGTATCTTTTTCCTACGCGCAACGCATCCATCGATGTTGATCCTGCATCAGTTAACAAAGACATAGTCAGACAACATTTTCGGAAGGTAAGCCTTGCAACTAATTTATGTGATCTTGAAATACAATGTTAGTCTATTTTTCAACCATCTTAGCAATGCAGAAAGTCCACAGGGGCCTGTTCATAAACCACGTAGACTCATTTTTGAGAATCTCAGAACTGCACGGACAGAAATGATGCATGATTGATATAACTTTTGCCATAGTTATCCCAAGCTTCGAAGATATTCTTGACATAGTTAATTTAAATGGTTGTTTGAAAATGATTTGATGTTTACATCAAGCATATATTTCATTTGAATCAACGTTATTGAACATCAACCAATAAATGCTTAAATCAAGCATACATGTCATTATTTGAATCCGTGTTTATCGTTGAATCACTCATACTGGAAGGTTAAATAGGGCATATAGCAGCTCTACTGAGCCTCATGGCTGCCATCCGCACTCAACGACAAAGCGAAGGAAAAAAAATATGGTGGCGGCAGATCACTCGGTTGACTTGCACGACGACCTGGTTGAAGAGTTTTATGTTGACGAAGAAGTGGTGGAATTATTGAAATCGTTTGGATTATCCGCGGCGGGCATCGAAGAGTTTGTAGGTATGTAAGCAAATTGTAACTATTCTTTAAAGTAGTTTGAATGAATTTTGATTTCAGCTAACGGGTACGACATTGACGCGCTACAATTAATCGAGCGTGAAGAAGTCGAAGCGCACCAAGTGCATTCGAGGATTGAATGACTGGCGTCGGTCTCTGGTAATTTGCTCATCATTTTCATTTCGAAAAATAGTAAGTAATGTGCAATTTACTCCGTAGGGATTACCACCAGTATCCTCGCCGCTGAAAGGCAGAAATATTCAGACATCTGATCCACCGAGAGTTGCGCTCGGTAATCTGCCGCGGCAACAATGGACGGCGCAAGCTCTGATCAATAGGTAAAAAAAAGGGCGGTTGATTTGCGAAGCGTACCAAACAACAAAGATCCTGTCACGGAAGGATCGAATTTTTGTTACCCACCTAATCATCGACGAATTTGTCGCGAGGAGCTTGCTCATCGAGCCACAGATTTGAAAAGTATTTTTCCAACTGTGGAACAATTTGCTGTCCACTCCTAGGGTCGCATGTTGATAAGAATGGTATTTCCAATTTTCAAACATTGTTATATGTTGTTTAATTTCGTAATATCCAAAGAATATGTGCTAATTGAGTAAACGTTCCTATAATGGTGGTATTTTAGTGCAAAATGTTCCAATTAGAACATATTGCACTAAAATACCACCATTATAGGAACTTTTATCGTAAATTTAACAATTTTTTTGTTTTTTGGAACCAACCATAACATCATTTTAACGAATCTCTGTGTATGCTTAAACCAACCATCCGATACCATTAGTTCATCCCTCAAAATAAGGTCAAATTAAACATACACATTATTGAATTTATCATGAGAATCAGAGAGCTGTCAAATCATCAACAATGAATATTTTTGATGTGAGCATAATATGGTTGATTCAACCCTATTTCATGCTCTAATTAGATCATCAATTCTGTTTAATTGAAGCTTCCATTATTCTTCGGTCTATTGTATTATGCGTGAAACAATCTCAAAAAAGTATTATATAAAAGTCAATGCACAAATATGCTTGATCGGGACCGGAATATTATTGATATGACTTTATTTTTTTCTCCGTGTGTACTTGCCTCCACGGACAATGTTAACCCGAATCATCGAATAACGGTTTCATAAGAAAAAGAGGCCAAGTTCACCTTTTTTTGATGCGATTATACTGCCACCGGCCAATGATGACGGGTTTGACGATGATTCGTCAAGTGTCGATATTGTCAATCTTTTGATTAATACTAATAATTATGGATGAGATATTTCTATTAATTTAAGTTATTTAGTTTTTCGAAACAAAATAACTGTAGAAACGGTTGCGCATGATTTAACTACAGCTGCCTATCACTAATGTTAGAGGGACCGCCAGGGCTTAAGTACGGGTCTATACTAACAATTTTAGCACTAACAAGACCCCGAAATCAACATTTATCCGCCTAGATTAGTTACATTGTAGTTATGTATTATTACTAATTTTTTTATGCTTATTGTTACTCATGCTGGTAGCTGGAAGTGTCTATTATAAATAATTTTATTAACTCACATTAACAATTACTTTGTTATTATTTCTTTTCTAATTTCTGTTTTCTTCTCTTCTCTCTCTTGTTTTTGTTGACAATAATGTATGATTGTGATCTGAACTGCCATTTGATTCAGTAAGGAATAGCGTTGTTGCGTGCGCCCCTCGTGCGACGCCGCACCTACTTATCCGTTAGGTTGATACAGCGGCGCGTACTTATGCAGCAGTGTGAAGCAGGTTGCGATACAACGGACAGGAAGAGCTGTCAACTGGTCCATCAGTGTCATCGAGAGAAAAAGTAATAATAAGGTTGTAGTGCTTGGAATTTTCAACCCAATAAGAAAATTAGATCAGTTGGTAGTTTATTAAGTTTTCGGATTTAGTAAGGAATTATTGAGCTAGAGGTAACGAATTTGGTAATATTTAATGGAATTTATAAAATTAAAGCCTGAAATTTAGGTTTTTTGAAGACAGCACAATCATACACGTTACTGTCCAGGCCAAGTCCCAACCGAGCAACGAAATCTCGAAACACAAACATAAGTTAACCTTAAATAAATGAACGATGGAAAATTCACTTTACATAATCTGTATCCTTGTAGGATATTTTTAACCGTTCAGCCACGGTCTAACAAACGCGGTAAATTAACGGAAAAGCGTTTCCTTTCGTTGCGTAAGCAACAAGCGTTGTTTGAAAATATGTAGATTATGACATTTTTCGATAAAAAATATAATGATATACTCGCATTCTATTTATGTTTTTAATTCTGACAAGTGCAAATATTGAAAAAAAAAAACAATTTCAAAATATTATGAAATAATGATGATTGCAAGACAAAACCATTCTATTTCACCATGAAACACGCTACAAAACAGACTACCTAAACTAACGAACCAACCATTGATGTCAAACAAAAGCGTTGCATATTGTGACAGTCGATGTCGCAGCGATGTCACGCTACTTGATAAAAGGTCACATGCAACTTATCAGGCCATCGGTTGCGGTGAGCTATTGAGTTGTGTAATGTAGTAAAAGGAAAAAGGCAAATAATGTTTGTTTTGCCAGATCTTAGAAGATCAAAAACAAGCTGGTGGAGAAAAAAAAAGTTGTGTTTGAAACTGTGCGTTTTAAATGTCGTTGTCGTTGTGAGAATCATAATTATCACATTTTACAGGTGCATACCAGTGCAATAAAAATAGCTATTTTGAAGCCCTGGAGCGCGCCTGGGAAGAGCTAGATTCACAGCACCTAAAGAACCTGGTCGAGAGCATGTCGAAGCGCCAGCAGGAGGTCCTGAAGGCCAAAGGAGGACACATCAATTATTGAAATGCTTTTATTTTACTTTAATTTATGTTTTCTGAAGCCTAAATGAAGTGGGCACTTTATTTTGTCACTGTTTTTTTTTCAACACATTGATTTTTTATTCTTTAAGTGAAACTCCTTTTTTTGCAGTATTCCATAAGTGAAACTTAAAAAGAATATAAAAAATAAGATAATAAAAAATAATTCAGTGTGTTTACTTTAATTTGAAATGAGAGAAATTGAAAAAACGATGAGGTGGGCACTTTATTTTGCCTATCAGTGTATTTCCACCCAATCTTCATAGATATTTTGAAGTTCATTAAATTAAATTTTTAAAGAGTGCGTTCAGTAAGAAACTTAGAAGCTTATATAAGTTCTGAAATGATGCAAAATAGATCCGGTATAAAACAAAATTTACAAACACCAGCGATGCAGCGATGTTTTTACGTTTGGTCTAAACAAATAAATACAAACCACGATTTGAACCACCGTTGAAGATGCCCTTAGAAGATCTGGCTACACGGCTGCAACGGGTGAGGCCAGAAATGAACTTATCCTTCATGTGGTGGTGAATGTGTTTGAAGTTTGGCGAATTGCGTTTGTAAGGGTGTTAACACCTGGTGAAAGAAGAATTCGGGCAGCTGTGCTCAATGCCGTTGTTGTTTGCCAGATTCACAGAACAGAAAATGGTTTGGGCAAATTTTGGCTAGAACCAAGAAGGAGCTACCAAATTTGACAACATTTGTTGAAAATCGGCTCATCCTGTCGCACAAAAAGGCGTATTTAAAATAAATGAAAGTGTCTGGTGACAAATCAAACTGGAAAAAGTTTGGAAGCTCAGAGATTTAGCTACGAGTAATTTATATTAACTCATCTTAACAGTCGGGAAAATAAGGCAAAAATGCGGGAAAAATTCGGGAAAAATGCGGGAATTTTTATATTAAGATTGTGTGGCCACCCTGGACGATGCTCGGAGAGGATCAACGTCAGGGACGAATGACCCGAAGGGTTAAAGTCCCTCTCAAAAATAATAGAAGAAGAAGAAGAAGAAGAGAGAATCAGCGTGCACTAGGCGTGTTTGAGCGACGCGTGTTACGGGCTTTACATGGTGTATTTTCGAAGTTTTTCTTGACGAAGGGACGCAAATGATTCTTTTAAACATTATCGATGCAATATTTACTGTTGATTTTAATGGGGGAGGTAGCTCATCTACACTTCCGGTCCGCCTCTAAGCATCTTGCTATGAGGTACCAGGTGGTTACACACCGATTACCTGTCGATCTTCCAAGTTTGGAAGACGTCTGTATTGAATTATCTCAAATTATAATATTCCGCCCACTATATCACAAAATATTACGATTTGTTGAGCGGATTGGAGATAAGGAAAGCATTGGGTACAGGATTAAGTCTCCTCCGGTTGGTGCTAAACAGATGAGCATGGAAATCAATTGAAGCATAAAGTTGACAATAGACGCGGCTTGCTTATAACAGGTATCGGTTCCAGTTGTGAAATGGTTTTTAGAGTGTAGTTGTGCAAGTTGACAGTTTGCGAAAATCAAGGAGCCTGCCTCGGGCATCGGTTGTAAATGTTTGTGTTGAGGGTGTGTGTATCTAGGAACCAGCCAATCACTATTACATTTTGTGAGTGGTTTCAACAGCGTCTGTACTATTGGTGTAAACTGATCTAAATTGGCTCTCATGCTTTAATATTAATTACCTTGTTTTCTCAATGAAAAACCACCATCACAATTTGTGAGTGGCCCCAATAGCATCCTTACTGTTGGTGTAAATCGGTTCAAATCGGAAATAGGTACTAAAATTAAAATATTTAATCTTCACACAAACACATGATAAGAAAGCGTATTATATATGTTACCACTAACGAATATCTTTATTATGTTTGATATCTTTCCATTATGTAAATGCGTCCCGCACAATATACGAGCGGTAGTGGAAATCAAAGAGCAAGTTGACAAACTTGCACTTGTATCAGTGCAACAACAACCAATAGGAGAAGAAACAGATGAGAACTATTCTGATGAGAACTTGAACTTATCAATTATAATAATCACTAAATCATTATTTCGTTTTCGTTTCAGCATTCAAACGCCCCTCTCTCTCTTGCTTCACTTGCTGCCTCCTACTATCCTCTATGAAATGAATCTAACACTTGTTGGGACTGGTTAGTTAATAACCGGCGCCTGCTTGTGGAAGATCCCGGTGTGCTATATGGTCTAGGGCATATCAACGGGTAGGCTTGGTAGGTTCTCGCCTAGCCCAAACGCAGTGGTCTGCCAGGGTGGGGACTGAGAAATTACAATTACAATTACAATATTTACTGTTGATTTTAACACCAGGTTCAATGAATATCAATGGAACATTGAAAGTTTTGGCGAAACATTCCCAAACCATTCCAATTGACACATTCTGTAACCTTTGAACATCTAGTTTATCACGTGCAATATTAGAAAGATGTGCTAGATACACCCGATCATTTTGCTGGTTGAAGTGGTCCTGTAGCAGGAACCTTTTTTCGTCCGAAAACAGAATTTAACATTCACCGTGCCGCTTGAGCAGCTTCAGAAATCTTTCGACTCTTGCAATCTTCTGTTTTCAGCCAAGGTCCTAGTCGAAATACTCCTGACTGCAACATTCTCAATTATTTGGCCATCTTTCGACCAGACTTACCAGGATCCCACCGAATTCGCTCTCTCACTCGTTTGATGGCTTCCGGCCAGGTCTGAGAGGTATTTTACAAGAACCGATTTCTTTGAAGCGTTTGATGGTTCCAAAGAAGAATCTTTCGTGTATTTCGAGTGGTTTGAATCTGTTTAAAATAATATACTGTCTAAAATGTTTCAAAATCAGATTTCTCACGAGCTCCCTTTTCATAGCCATGATAACCACGAGTCTCAAACGAATGAAAATTAAAAACTTATTATGGTTTCAGTTGAAAACCGAATTTATCGACTAGCGACAATCGATTTTACTCTCGTTCTGTACGTTATACCTAATGTCGGAAGTAGTGCGCTGTACGGCGCATCAGATTTTCAACTGAAACCATAATACTTGCATTGCAGTAATTTATATTTTAATACATGTCTCATCCATAAGCAAATGGTGTATGGTAGAGAATAATGAATCAAGAGCTTGCGCAACTATATGATAAACCCAATATCCAAAGAGTGGCAAAGGCCGCCTGGATGCGATGGGCCGGGCATGTCGTCAGGATGCCGGAAAACAGCTCGGCCATAATGGTGTTCGCCTCAAATCCGGCTGGGACAATATGCAAAAGCACTCAAGCAGGAACTCTCAAGCATGGTTGGTTCAGCAAACTAGAGATCATCAGCCATGGACCGAGTAATGTGGAGGAGACTAGTGCAGGTTATGTCTATTCGATGGCATTATGGTATTTAAAGAATTAAAAAAAAAAGTTCGTCTTAGTTAAATTTCCAAGGGGATAAAGGATTCAATCGTAGACGTGTGTATGAAACTTCAATGAATGCGCATCAACAAGGAACCGAAATAGCTTTAGTTGATCACGAAATGACTATCAACATAACGCAACATTATAAAAGTGTTTCTTTCGTTTACTCCGCAGAAATTCCCATCAATTTCATGGATGCAAGCGAGGATGCAGGCTGCCGACACATACGATCAAAATTGCTCAATTGCTGCCCAGTTGGAAGGTACGAATTGATTTGGTGTCATCTCTCACATCGTTTCCCATGGCCAGTATCGACGGGCTCACGCATTAATTACGAATGTAGATTTCTCAGATCCGCAATTCATCAACCCGCATGGGGAGACATAGATATCGGACGAAAATCGCCCAAAATGACAAAACAGTAAGTGTATTCACATATGTCATATGTTCTAGGCAATCTACATAATTATATTATATAGTTATAGTTATATTATAACATTCTATGTGATTACGTAATTATTGAACGGCCCCATAAGCGCTGATTGTATCGTGTTTAGGAATCTCACTATCTTCATTGTAGGCAGATAGGCAGCATCCATCCCTCCATCGATGTAGTCCCAGTCCTCATCATCGCATAAGGTGCTGCTACACAGATTTGTACCTCGCCGAGTTGAGATGACGGCACGACAGCAAATTGATGACTCGCCAATGACAAACCAACTGCGATTGTCGGGGTGCTGTGACGACTCCACCGCGGTCGCGCTCTGCCCCGAAGGTATGAAGAAGTACCTACTAAATAGCACCGTGCCGCGGAGGAAAGGCGGAACAAATACCTTTACCTATATTTGCGCGCACGAGTAATCCGCGAGGCGGTTGGTCATCATCATCATCATCATCATCATTGACAGCAGCAGCGAGGTGCACAATGTGTGTTACCCGACCATGCCATATTCCAGTCTCCAGTGTCGTCGTCGCACGCGGAATCACTTCCCTCTAGTTATATCTCCTCCAACCGTCGTCGTTGTGGCTGTTTCAAGTCGGTACGTACTTGGATGGTTTGCGCGCGATCGCGGCCTGATCTACTACTACACTGCACCCAGAGCGACGCACGCGGTGGCCTGTTTTGACCAAACACCGACCGAGCGTCGTCGTCAATGAAATGGCAATATCACCCGAGCCATCGCGTTTCAGCTAGTTTCGACGCGACTTTTGAACGATTAACATGTGTGATTAAATTATTGCCTCGGAGCGGGCGGCAAGTACGTACCTCTATAGTGGCGTTGTGCGTTTGGACGTTTTCCGAAGAGATTCTGGGCCGATATCGGTAGGTAGGTACGTGCGAGGGATTCAATTTCTTAACCCATGTGCTAATAAGTAGTGATCGCGGTGTCGCGTTGATAGGGAAAGTACTGCTGCAGGTTGCAGCTGATTTGTTTACTTGCGCGAGTTGTGTAACCGGTATATGGTTCTGAGAAGTTGGATAATTTCCGCGGAACTCGTTTGTCAACCCGTGGTAGGATAACTGATGTAGGCATGATTTTGATCCGGAGTGAATTACTCTTAGATGTTTGTCAATTGTTTTACCGTGCAGCATCAATATCCGGACATTTAATTTTAAATCAATCAGTGGGTAATTTTTTCAACATTGAAAAATATGTGATGGTTGTTAGCGGGAACGTAAGCTTGTGTGTAAAATGATGTGCTGATGATAATCAACTTCGAAAGTTGTACGGATTTATGGACAAACTGTCCGGATATTGATGCACAGCGGTACAAACGATGCCTTGCAAAGATTTGGAATTCGGCAACTGTCACTCTTCAATATTTTTGTAACCAGCATGAAAAACCAGCATGTAAAAAAAGAGACTCCACGCGTGGAACAGCATTAGGTTGCTGCCTATAAAGTATAAGAAATCATTATTGAGACTGACGTTATTCCGACGATTTTTTCCGCACCCGAGTTCTTTCCTGTGCATATCCCGGTGACTCTCTGGTAGGAAGTGATGGGAAGATAGAAGGTCTAACGTTAGAACATTTTTGACCCATGCCACCCACCTACTGTGTCTAAATTTAGTAAAGAGGGTTAATTGCTCTTTTCTCCAATGCTTGCGCATTTAACTTACAAATCTAGACAAAATAGTCAAAAGGTCGAAAGTAACATTTGTAAACAATGCCTCTTGCGTATTTTTCTGGGATCTGCTTGCTCCCACAATCAAAATAGCACCAGCAACAGATAGAAGGAGTTATTACCTTCCCATCGGTAGTAGATATAGATGTAAGCAACTTGGCATTTCCAGGAAATTTACGTTTTAAGTCATTGTTTACAATTGTTCCTTTTGACCTTTTGACGATTTTGTCTAGAAATAATTGTTTTTGGGATACCTACACACTTAGAAAATTTTACAGTATTCGGTAATTTTTTACCGAACTTTCAACAGCTGAACGTTCGGTAATCCGATTTACCGGATTTCGGTGAAATTTTGCAGTACTCTGGTAAAAAAAATTACCGGAACTTGTCAAATTCTACCGAATTTCGTTAAATTGGATTACCGAACTGTTCAGCTGTTGAAATTTCGGTAAAAAATTACCGAATACTGTACATTTTTCTAAGTGTGTATGGAATGTTTTTCCCAAACTGTCCTGGGATGCATAGTTGACGTAAGCGCCAAGACGACCAAAATTCACTTTTTTGTTTTTTTGCCTTCTTTATTCTATAATACATTGCCTCCAAGTAAAAACAAAAAAAGTTTCTTCGAAAAATTAAGAGATAAATTGAAAAGAACGGTTTGGCGTAAGCACCATTTGGTCGCATGAATGACGTCTCTCCACATATATGTTGACCCATAGCTATGCATAGCTGACCGTACACATCACGGGTGGCTGTAGGCGAAGTTGAATGCACCAGGGAAAGCAGATTAGAGATTACATACATTCTTGCCATATATCGACCTCTGGAAAACACCTGGCTGGCTCCATACGATCAGTGGGGATACTGTATCCCTCATACTGCCTTCATAGACATCTGGAGTTGAAAATGGGATAGAATTGATGTTTTTTTTTCCTTAGCGAGAAAGTGAAAAGGGATGAGCGAGGAATTCTGATATATTATCAAAACCACAGGTAGTAAAATAGCATAAGGAACTAGCAAGAGGGTGTTGAAATTGACGTCATCATTTATTGTACACGTTCCAAAAACTCAGAGGCCTTCAAAAGCTCTGCGTGTATGCGCGTAGGATTACTAAGCATGGCCATCCTGAAGGTGCCTGAGTTCAATTGCTTGAATTTGAAAGAACATTCAAAGGAATCTGACGGCTTCATTTCGAGAACCAGTATGCCCAGTCTCAAGGTACTTCAAATTAATTTGAGCAGTTTCAATTATAGGCGAGTTGATGAGTAAAGCCAACAGCACCATCAAATCCCAATTTTTGTTTTGTCCTGAACAATTGCCCAGCCACAAAGTAACGACGGCGTTTGACCCAAGAGAAGAGAAAAATTTATAAAAAACGCTGACAATGTGATTAGCTTTCCGTCGTGCAATCATATCGTTCCACAGAAAGGTATAAACGGGTCCATTTAGAGAGCCTCAAAGGGAAGCAAATGTTTCGTTGAATGCGACGATTCTTTTGCAAAAAATAACTTCTTTGAATGATTCCATTCTTGGAAGCTGGACACCTACTGCCATGAAAAGAGATATAAGTAATTCACAACGACTGATACACATAAAAGGTTACCTTTTGAAGATCAACAGAGAAACCCGATTTGTTGATTTTCGCATTTGGCCGATCGCTATCATATCATATCTCGTCCAGCAATCGCTCGTGATACGTGATCTTTCCAACTCAAACATACCTCGCATTGAACTTCGTTCGTTGTTGATACTCCCTGATCATTATCATCGGCTTTAGCAGAGTGCCCTGTCTGCTCTTCATGCACACGATGGGCTTGACAACGTTCGCACTCTTCATGCCCCAGTTGGGTAAATTTTATGTTCAGGTCCTCAACATCTTACAGTAGAAACTGTAACTACAACATTCTAGCTTTTTTCGCCAACTGACGCTCTTTGAAAGAGTCAACATTTTCTGGACTGATAAGTCCAATGGAAGATATCGTCTAAATCAAAGGGGAGCTATGCTGGTTAAAACTTTTCGTTGGTATTCGTGAAACCAGTCGGCGAGAGCCAATGTACGACAAATTATTCAGAACATAGCAGCCTGGTTTTTACGCCAAACTATGACAATAAACGTTCAGTAATATGCCTGTTTATTCGCATAAGTTGGCGTATGCGTTTTAAAGATGATAAAAAAACTATTCTTATT